>JASANA010002397.1:0-30009 GCA_030248095.1 Ptycholaimellus sp. GST1_10
CAAAGATCACCGAGTCGTCGAACAGGTCCAGGCGGCCGTCCAGTGAGAGTTTGAGGGGGAGGCCGAAGAGGTTGAGAGCCCAACGGTCGTCCACGGTGAGGTGGGCGGGGCGCTGGCTGAGGTAGTCGGGGAGGCCGATGAGGCTGCCCGGGCCTGCTCCTCCAGCTTGCCCGTCTCGGGCAGGGAGGCGGGCGAAGGCGGTGTGGGGGAGGGGCGGGGGAGGAGGCTGCCCTTGGGGGCGGGGAAGCGTCGCCGTTGCGGAGTATCTCGGCGACGGTGGAGGGGCTGATGAGGGCGGCGCCGGCTTCCAGGAGGGCGTCACGGACGGGGCCGAAGTGGAGGGGGTACAGGGCCACCATGCGGATGCCCATGAGGCCGAGGAGGGGGCCCAGCTCGGAGTCGTCGGGGAAGTAGGTCAGCCCGTCCAAAGGCTCCCATACCAGCCCGCCCCTCCGTGCTGCTCACCGATGGCACCTCAAACCCGCTTCAAAGATGAGGGAGGAGGAGTGCGTGGAAGAGACAGGAATAATGAGGTACATTGAGGGCGCTGTGGGAGAGGGCTTGTTGGAAGAGAAGCTGGGCGAATGGGCGCCAGTCGGTGTGCACGCGGTCGAGGCGCGGAAGGGCGGACCAGAAGGCCATGAGGTCTTTTTTGTCTGGCCCTTCCAGATGATGCAGGAGGTCCAGATAGGCGCCGAGGACCACGTCGCTCTTCAGCCCCTCGTTCCAGTAGTAACTGAGGGGGAATTTGCGGATGAGAAATAGGCTATAGGCAGAGGAATGCATGTACCCGATGGAAAGCGAGGCAGAGGTGGGTGTCTTGCGAGCCTCGTCAAGGCAGAAGGCCCCCTGCAGACTCACTGGCAGGCCGCTTCTCAGCGGCAGCGGTAGTGAAGCGAATACTCCATCCATTCCGCTATCTTCTCCTTCTCCGCTCAGACGATAGGCCACTGCTCCCAAAGGTAGCAACTTCAGCTGAAAATCTCATTCTTCTTTATGGCATTGGCCATGATTTGTTTCTTGTGTGTATCGCCAATGAATAGAAAATGTGATTTAGAGAATGGAATGAAGAGAAAACCTCGCTAAAATCCTTCTCACTCTGCTGTCCAAAGCCGAGGCGAGAGCTGATGAGCCAGGACTCCTCCGTTTCCTCTGCCTCTTCAGCGCTGTGAAGCAATACTTTCCGTACTGCGCACTTGGCAAGTGCGATGCCCTCGTGGTTCCTGCAGTAGTCACTCCATATGCCTCCTTATCTTCTCGTCTGAGCTGGGAAGTATGAAAACCCGCTGTGTTTGAGGTGCTGGGCAGCTCTGCTGATGTGATTGGCGAAAGCATTGGGGGCAAGGAAGGAGGGCAGAGGCGGTGGAGCCTCCAGGCGTGCCCGCACCCGCCACAGCTCTCGCACCTTCCCCGAGCTTGTGATCACCCGCGCAGAGACCTTAGAAGCAGAAATCTATCTCAGACGCCGGCGAGAAGAGGGAGGGGAAACCTGGGTGAGGCTAGAGAGGAAGAGGAGCATGCGACAGATGCTGGGCTCTGCCTCTAGGAGGGTGGAGATGAGGGCTGAGGGGGTCGTGATCTCCGGCCATAGTTGGCTCCCCAGACGTCGCAGTGGGAGACGGAAAAGGCTGCAGCCTTTCAGTGGGAGACCGGCGCTGGCCAGTGCTTCGTAGCTGTCCTGAAGTAGTGGCAGAGTGAGAAGAGCGAAATAGGGTAAAGAAGGTGAACCTTGAAGGTGTGGCGGAATCGCGGCTGAGAGCCGATGTTGAGGCGTTTGCCGGGTAGGTCTCGAGGGCCACGTGCGATGAAGCGGCGGAGTCGGTCGAAGATGCAGAGGACGTCGTCGTCGGAGATAAAGTGCGGTGCATCCGTCAGTCGATAGGCGCAGTTAAAGCCAGCCCCGAAGCGCCCGATTTTACCCGCCTCATCTGCCTATTGATTTTCATTAACTTGATCCCTGACTTATCATCAAACTCAATTTTGAATTGAGACTTCTTAATTGAACGAAACATCAGCCATTTAGGTTTCATGCTTTCAGCAAAGTCAGTTTTCTTGCTTTGACATAATTAGCGTACAACTTCAATGCTTATGCTGTTCGTCTAAACAATCAACCTTAGAAATAAATAAAATACTGCAGAGAGAATAAACAAAATACCTTTGAGCCAATGCCGAGTCGCTGGATGCCTTTCAGGTCATTTTCGGTGAAGACAGCATCATTGTGAATGAGGAAGGCAGGGCCTTGAAACACTGGCCAATTCTCACTGAACACATCTGTCGTCCCGTGTCGCCGCTCATCCACCACCAGACAAACACATTTAGCACCCGCGTCTTCCGCATTCTTCAATCATTCTTCCCATTCTCCACTCTTCGATTGAAAGCTGAGTAGGCGGAGGGACCTGAAGGAACTCTTGAATGAGGTCGTGCTGTCCGTGATACTGGTGTAGGAGGCGTGTGATGCGAGAGACGAGGTCCACCTCCTGCCCAAACTGATCGCCCCAATCTGCTTCTGACAAATCCGCCAGCTCCACGTCTCGCATACTTCGGACGCCCAGTCGATTAGCGATCTCCTCGTAAACCCCAGGGTGCAGCACCGCCAATGGCCCTTCGTAACTGCAATACTCGTCATTGGCACTGGCTTCTTTTATTTTTTGCTTAGCTTCATTGAATAAATACATGAAAAATCAATTAATAATTATACAGTGAAACATCGTTGGGGCGAGTGAGGATACCTTTGGTTGCCCGAGCGAATACCAGTTCATCTGTGCGGCGAAGGACGTTGGTGGCATCTGGCCTTCAATGAAAGATCCCGGTTAGTGTTTGCGTCAATGAAGATGGTGGAGTAGTGAACAGAAAGACGTCGAGGTCTTCGAGCTTGGTGTCTAGAGTGATGGAGCGGGAGATGTCCTGCAGGAGCTCCAGGGCGAATGCGAGCACCTCGTCGGGCAGGGGCGCGCTGCGGTACTCGATCCAGATCTGCTTGACGATGGCCACCCGCTCCTCCAGGGAGAGGCGAGCACGGACGGAGCAGAGGTTGAGGAAGTGCTGGGAGAGGGCGGGGTGGGGGCGGCAGAGGAAGGGGCAGACGTTGCGTCCGTAGGGGATGGCCACCAGGACGGTGTAGGGGAGGTGGAAGACGCCGGCGTCGCAGAGGACGGCGGGGACGCTGCTCATGGACTCCCAGTCGGGCTGGGACTCCGCCGCTGTCCCCTCCAGCAGCTCCACCAGTGCGGAGTGCCTCTTCTCGTCCGCCTCCGTCTCCAGGCCCGCCCGCGTCATGACAAAGTCCTGGAAGTAGCGGAAGAGCTCCTGCGGGCTCAGGATGGCTTCCACGGGGCAGTCCAGCTTTCGCAGGGAGTCGAAGTGGAGCAGGAGCCAGGAGCAGAGGCTTTTGAAGCGCTCCTCCTCGCTTCGAGTGCTCTCGGCCAGACGGGTGAGGAGCTGGGTGAGGGAGGGACGGCTGAGCTGGAGGAGGTCGGCGAGGGTGAGACAGATGGGCGAGGTTTGAATGAGGATGGGCTGGCGCCAGTTCAGCTCCTGCAGGAGAACAGGGAAGGCGAGGTGCGGGGGCGGGGAGGGGAGGATGCTGAGGTCGGCAGCAGAGGCGGGGACCAGGCTGTGGGAGGCCTGCGGACGCCCGTCGTGGAAGAGAGGGAGATCTCGAAGGAGTCCAAGAAGCTGCTCGTCCAGGTCGTCGGGTTTGAGGCGGGCGAGATGGCGTCGAAGCCAGGCAGCAGGGGCGGAGGGGGCGGTGGAGAAGGCGGAGGGGCGCCAAGGGTGCAGGGCCAGTGCCTTGGCCTGTCCGAGGGCGGAGAGAAGGTCGGTGGGGTTGTCGGAGCGGTGGACGAAGCGGGCGAGGTCGGGGTGGCGAGGCTGGAAGTCCGCAGCAAGGGTGGCCAGGCCGAGGGAGTCGGAGAGCCAGCTCCGGTAGGCGCCGTCGTCGCCGTTGAGGAAGAGGAGGCGGCGAGTAGAGGAGAGGGGCTGGAGGCCTTGGGCTGAGGGCAGGAGTCGCAGGCCTTCCAGACACTCTAGGGAGGGGACCTCTTCGTTCAGGTAGTCCCAGATTCTGGAAGCGATGAATTGTGGGGTGGGATGAGGGGGAGGAGAGGTGGAAGAACTTGGGCAGAAGTAGGAGAGCAGAGGCAGGCTGTAGACCGTCGAGAAGAGAGTGGAGAAGGTGGGGGAGGTGGAGGGAGGGGCGGAATAGGAGGAGCTGGGTGCTGGCGGCTTCTGCCAGCGGCCTCAACTCCTCGTTCCAGCTGGGAGCCAGGAGGCGGTTTGACATGTTTCCGGAGAGCAGCTCTCGCAGAGCAGCGTCCTCTACTAGGAATACTGCGTCTGAAAGGAGACGAGAGATACTAATGAATCTGAGCAGGAAAGAATTGTTTACCGTCAAGGGACGATGAAGGGGGAGTGAAGGAGGCCCAGACACCGGCAGCAGTGGGCAGTAGATGATGGGAGAGGAGGAGCTGGCCAGGCTCGCCTTGGTGGGAGAGGAGATAGCGGAGGAGAAAGGATCGCAGTTCGCTCGGCACCGGCCCTCCTCGCAAACTTAGGAGCTGAGGACGCGTAGTCAGCACTTTGGACACCTCAAATGAGCTCTGGCCTTGAACATGGCTGAAAGGGCTTTGAGAGCTGAACGAGGGGAGGGGTGAGGATGAGCGGAGAATGACTGCTCGAGGCGGCGGCGAAGGATTGGGCGAGGTGGGAAGGCTCAGCCAGAGCCGGGACACCGGTTAGACGGGCGAATCGAAGCAGGGCCTCTTCCTCTGAATTTGCCAGACCTGGCGGGAGGAAGTAGGCCTGCTGGAAGGCCACAAAGCCACTCGTCACCTCCGACCACAATTCCTGTCGTTTATACCTTTCCATTGCTGGGCATACAAAAGGGGTGAAGGAAAAGGAAACATTGGTGGTGATTTGATAGAGGCGTTTGGCTGTAGGCAGCCAGTGGGCGGGAAGGAGGCTGAGGTTGGGGTAGAGTCGGTTGGCCAGGGGTCCTGGCTCAGCGGCGGCGAGGGAGGCGAGGGCGGCGGCTGCGGAGGGGGCGGGGTTGGCGAGGCCGTGGAGGAGGTCAGCGTAGGCCAGCGGGAGGAGCTCTTCGCAGAGGAATCGATTCCACTGGCTCCGAGGGTCGCTCTTCAAGCCCCGCTTTCAGTTGAGAGTCAGAGAAATGTGAAAGGGTACGTGATGCTGCTGAGCGAGGGTTCGTCGGCTGTCGGTGAGTGCGAAGGCGCCGTGTACGTGGATGGATAGGCGAGTGGCGTTGTGGCTCTCAGAGGGTGGGAGGGGGAGGAAGGTGAAGGTGCGTCCGTGGTCGCTGGGGGGAGAGTGGGCGATGTCCGCGGCCACACCGACCCAGGCAGGGCTTTGCAGCAGCTCTGACAACGCCGAAGCCGTGTCCGCCGTGCTGGCTGACTGAAAATGGGGACATTTGCCAATGTGGGAGCAGAACGAAGGTGGAATGCCTGTCGAATGCGATGCTGGACGGCAAAGGCGTGCTTGAGCTCTTTCGGCTTCCCATTCCTCCGGTCCTCCTCTTCCATCTCCACCACCAGGAAAGTTGATGGTCGGTTGCGGGACACCGGGTTGGATCTACATATTATGTTGCAGTTATAAAAATGGAGAAAGTTAAAGTAAGGAACCGTTTTGCGCGCAGAGCGTATAAGGTGCGAGGCTCAACAAGGCCATCATCCCAGCGACGCAATCGGATGGAAGTGAGGTTGGTGAGGAAAAGGAGGAGATGATGCGCGGAATCGAGGAACGCTCCAAACAGCTCCTTCTCTACCGCTTCCGGAGTCCAGGTTGTGTTGGAGAGCGGAGATGGGCGCTGGCGCAAAGGAAATCGGAACTCTGTTCCTCCGATGCCTCAAACCACATAATATCGCTGCAGTGTTTGCAAACCACAATATAATTTTATTTATGCATTCACATATTCACTATCTTGCGCAACAGGAATGAGTGGGTAACCTTTAGCCGAGAAGGCGTGCTGGAAGGGCGCAAACTGGTCAGGGTAGGCGTCCTCTATTTCAGCCCTATGCAAATGCACATTCCACTTCAGGCCAGCCGCAGCCCTACCCGACTCCCCCTCCCTGAATATCCCGCTCTCCTACAATCTCACCTCCCTTTTAGCCTCTACCTCTATTTCTGACAACCTTCCCAAATCACCTGTGGATCGAAGACGCCGATGAGTTCCCCGCTGCCAATCCAGGGATGATCGGTGAGGTGATAGACGGCATTGAAGCCAATTCCAAAGCGTCCAATCTGCTCCCACTCCGAAGCCTTGTAGGAGCGCTCTGTCTTCTGCAGGCGGGGATAGAATTAGGTTTGAGGAGGCCGGAGAAAGAGTAGGGAAGGAGCCTGAATGTTGAGCCAGTCGTCCTTGGTGAAGGGTGCATCGTTGTGAACGTGGAGGGCGGGGGCGGCGGCGTCTTGGGCCAGGCCAGGGTGGAAGAGGCACTGGGTTGGGAATGAGCGGCAGTCGAGGGTTAGCACCAGTTCCTTTGCTCCCGCGTCTTCCGCATTTTGCACCAGCTCCTGTTCAGTTCAAACAGTTGCTTCATTTGTTTTACAGTTTTTGATTGAGCTAAGACATTTCAGATATCGTTAAATGCATTGCTGAGTTGAAGATTAGAGATGGCACTAATCAATTAGAATTTATGGTTTTCTGGTGCCTCTCTGGTTATTCATCTTGGCGTGCCAAAAAGGTAGAAGCCGGTTTGCCGGGCGTAATGGAGGGAGGGCGGCAAAATGAGTGCCTCCCGCCAAAATGGCTGGCCCTAAGCGGAGGGGGAAATGGAAGGAGGGAAGCGGATAGGACAGGGCGCTGTGTGCGTGAATGGATGATGGATGCAGCGGCGTGACTAAAACGGGCTTTGAGTCACCTTGAGAATCTCCTCCTTGGGATAGCGCTGGAGAACTTTCTGGATGTAGATGGAGAGTGGCGGGACGCTCTGCCCGAACCGCTTCTCCGAGCCTCGAATCGGCTCCCCCTCCATTCCGCCCACTCTACAACAAAACTCTCCAATCAAATGCCTATTCGCTCAGACGCGACCTAATTTCCGCGCCAAGACGGGGTCGCAAAAAAAGGCCGACTGATGGTAATGAAATTGTACTCGACTGGTCGGAGGGCACGTCAAAACAATGTTGGCACGCCGTTTTATCATCCCTTCATCGGGGAAAAGAGAGAGACAAGGATTGAAGTATTATCGGTTTGGGGTAAAATCGGAATTAGTGGTGTTGATGAAGGCAGCAACAGATATAGGAAGGAGGAGCTTAGGCTCACAATGTGTGAGCGAATACCAAAAGTTGGCGTTGGCACAAGGGAAGGTGGTGGGATTTTAACGAGCCTTTGTTCGTGCCTGGGCACAAATGGAGAGGCATAAAGAAATAGGCAGAGCATGAAAGTACGGAAAGGGCGTGGCCTCCCTCCCTCCACTTGTTGGCCACGGCCCCGTTTCACCTGACTGGCCAAAGGAACCCCGCCGACCTCTTCCATCCCCTTCTCCTCCCCTTCTCCTCCCCTTCTCCTACCCTCTCCTCCCCTCTCCTCCCCGCCAGCAAAAAAAACCACAAAAGGCCAAAACAACCGCCTCTTCCCCTCTTCATCCCTTTCTAGACGACCTTTTCTATGTTCTTGGAAACAGCAGCCGCTCTAAGACTGAAAAGCCGCGAAAGGTCCCTTTTGTGACCAGCTTTGGGTCAAAAAACGGACTTCACGCAGAAGCGCCATCCGATGCCTGGCCCGAGAATAGGCTGAAAGAAAGGAGAGCTTTCCACCCCGCGGCCACAATGCTGCAGCCTCAGATGAGTGACGGGCAGAGGCAGCGGAGGCTAATGTGAGCATTGTAGCCGTGTGCAATGGGCCTGAAAACAACCCCCAGCGGCACCCACACCGCCTTCTCAGCCCCTACCCCCGAACCCTACATTCCCCCACCGGCCACACCTACCCACTGACAACCCCCCTCGCCCTACAAACCAGCAAATGCCATTCACAAGCTGTGTCGGGCGAAGTGCACTCGCTTTTTTGCCCGTCCAGAGACGCCCCGCCTCCCTCTCTCCTTCCCTCCAACACCCACCCAGTTCACATTTCCCGCCCCCGCCCCTTTTGAAGGAGCAGCAAGAGGTCTTCAAGGCACTCCCAGTGGGCCTCAAGTAAGGCACAATGGGCCTATGAACAAGCGGCGGGAGGAGTGCGCCACTTTTTTTGGGTGCCTTTGAAAATGAACCGGGCTGGTGACTCAGGGGAGTTAGAAAGCTGCCTTCCAGAAAGCCACTCCTGACGAAAAGCAAATGGGATTACGCCCGCGCTTCCAAGGGCGGCTTAAAAAAGAGGCCCCCCTCCTGCAGCCTAGTCTGGCAGCGGGGAAGGAAGCGGCTGGGGAATGAGCAGAGCATCTGCCTCCGCCCTGCTGCAAAGCCAATTCCCCCCTCGCCCGCAAATCCCTAATCATCTACTTCCACTCAAACCTGTCTCCATGACTGGCCCCAGATCCTAATCCCATCATATTAGATCCACCCCCACTTGTTCCTCAGAATGCAGGCTTGGGGACGAGAATGATTGACTGCGCAATGGCGGTGTCAGTAGGAGTAGGGGAGGGGGCAGGTGGAAAGGGGAGGCTGAGTCAAAAGGGGGCGTGACCTGGCTGGCTAATTCCATTTGCACTGCGCCGCCTTCAAATGCAGTCAGGGAGCAGAGAGCGTAGGTGTTCGCTTATTCAGCGCGATGCCTAATCAAAAACCTTGGCCTGCAGACTCAGCAGGATTTTGAAAGGGCGGGCAGAGCATTTTGAAAGAGGGCAGCCGGTGAAGTGGAGGGAAGGGGGGCATTGAGGGTGAAGCAGAGAGGCAAAAGAGGGGCGGAGGGGAAACCTGGCGTCGATGCACAATGCGCTACCAACAAACACTGGGAGGCCATACACACTACTACCCCGGCTCCTCCTCTGCAGGTTGTTGGGCCGGTAGCGCCTGGTGAATACCTACTGCCCCCACCCTTCTCTGCCCCTCTACTCTCAGCCGCACCTAAACGGTACACAGGCGGGATGGAGATGTGAGTGGGGGAGGTGGGCGATGAACGGCGTCGAGGTTGAGGGTCACTTCACACGGCGCACAATCCGCAATTGCGCCACCCTCCAGGGACCACCCGAGACGTGGAGCCTGGCAGAGAGAGAGGGAGGGAGGGAGACTTCCAGTCCTCTCCCTCTCTGCAGTCAAGGTGGTTGGGGGGGACCAGTTCCCAGTGACAATGCGACGATTCCAACCTACTGCGGCAAAAGGCAACTAATCCTGCCTGGTCAATAGCCCGCTCACTCCATCGCCCTCCTTTCAAAAAACCACTCCCAGACTCCTGGCACCCTTCGTCAACAAAGAGATAAGGCTATGTGCAAGGCGGCTGGTGGGAAGGGAGGGAGGCTGAGGAGGGAGATAAGAAGGAGCAAGGGCCTGGCTTGTTTATGGCCAGTAGGACGCGGCAGGAACTGTAAGCGGAGTGTGATGAAGAAGCGCGGGTGCCTCAATGGCCGCATTCCGGGGAGGAGGGAGGGAATTGGAGGGAGACGGGGGAGAAGAAGGGCGTCGAGGCGGAAAAGGCAGAAGTGCTCCCTCCCTCCCACCCACTCACTCCCACTAAGCCCCATTGCATCAAGGCAGCAGCAAGAAAATGGACTGAGGCGCATTGCGGTCTGGTACTGGGATGGTGAGGCAGCGGGGGCGTGCCTAATGCAGGCGGAGAGATGGAGGCATAGTTGGTGGAGGAGGGCGGAGGATAATGGGCAAGCGGTCGTCACCTTTTTGTCCCCCAGTACTGCCTCTCCGCGGAACTAGATTGGCGCACGGGAGGAGCAAACGCTTTTCGCCCTCCCGGTTCACCTCACTTCCTCCACAAACGCCGTCAAGGTCCCGTTCAGCTGACAGTTCACGATTTTTTCATCACCATTGCCATCTTAAAATGACAAAGCGATGCTTATTCCGCCAAAACCAAAATGACAATTTGATCAATTTAGCAAACATTTTCGGCGAAGTAAAGGGTAGGTTTCTTTATTTTGAGTAATTTTTTAAGGATATTTTTGATAGAAGTATAAAATTCTCAAACACTGTAGCGAAAAGAGAAACGATGTTTGGGGAAGGGCTGCAATAACCCTTTCCAGCTATTTTACATTTTTCTCTGCTACTTTTGTTGTGCCCGACCGTTTCGCCAGATGTTTTTGATAAAAGAAGATTCGTTGACATGATGCTCCAGCAGTTTATGTGCTGAAAATTCCCTGAATTTTTTTAAAAAATGGGCACCAAATGCGAAAGCCTAATTTTTGAACATTGAAAATAAAGAACATACCAAGATTTTGCGAATAAATGCCATGTTTTTAGTATTTTGAATTTTGATATGCTTTGCCAACTGTCCACTTTAAAAAGGTACTCGCGGCTGCCGTCAAGAGATGCGCAGCCTCATCTCACGCCGATTGCAAAAAAACATGTTTTTCATAATTTTACAATAGGATATTATTATGCTTTTAACCATAAATCAAGAAATACTAACAATTTTTTTGGAAATTCTTGATGAATGCCTCAAGATATCACTGGAGAAACCTACATGCCAAAATTCAGCTGATTTCACTAAAAACCATGATGTTCTGCTTGTTCTGATTTTTAAAACGTTTTTGGTTATAAATCGGGATTTAATAAATATTCCGTAATTTTCGTAACAACTTTAATAAATCAGCCAGACGGATCTCCATGCAAAATTTCAGCTGATTTAGTTAAAAACCATGGATTTATGTTTGTTCGAATTTTTAAAACATCAAGAATGCAGATATTTGTTCTGTATGAAAAAAAAATTCGCAAATTGCTTTTAACAGCTTCAAGATATTATCATTCCAGACCCAATTAATTTGATTTACAATTGTAAAAAGTTAAGAATAACGGTACATAACACAAATGCGTCAGGTTCTTGTCAAGTACCAAAGGATCTTGATTTCGCCCAACAACTTCTCAATGTCTTCATTACTTGTTATGTTAGGTCATATCATTGTCATATCTTCTGTTTAGTGTTCATTGTGATTCTCTTTTTTCTGTTGTCAAAATCAGTGAATCGCTATCTCAGTCAGTGCACTATCAATACATTGTAAAACGACAAGAATGGCAAAACTAAGCAGCAGAAAGTCTTTGGCAGCACAAATGAAGGTAAGATAAGGAAAGAAAAGACAGAACTTTGTTAGGCAAGCTGGTGGGGCTCTTTGAGTCAGTACAAAGAGGAGGAGATGCCTAGTCGATGCAGCTCCTTCTTCCGCCTCAAACTCGTGTCCAATTAGTCTTTAACGGATAGGTAGACAGGAAGGAACCAGGACAGGAGCTTGGGCTGGCTCTTAAGAAGGACTCTGAGTGTCATCTGCTCAAGACTAGGCGGCTCCAGCCAGAGGCGATAGACTTCTAATTCTTCATTCTCATTCGGCGTGATGACGTAGAGACAGCTAGCCTCAAAAAGTTTTTCGTATCAGTGGAGAGAGAGCTGTGGAGGTGGGTAATTTGATTTGTTATTCTCATTGAGTTACCAAAAGTAGAAAATTGGGGCAAACAGGTGTAATGGCGGCTTCATTGAAGAAGTGAGCATTTGGCAGGGAAAAGGGGCACATGCGCCACTGGTACGGTTCCCCTGAGCTCAGGTCCAGGCTCCACACTTCCTGGTAGCAGATCCTTGACAAGAGGTTGAACAGTAGGCCAAGAAGATGTGTAGATATAAGGGGCAAAGAAACCTGCGGGCCCAATTGTTTTCTCCACCGACGCCGGCGATGAGGTAGACGAGGTTCTTTTGGCGCAGAAGGCAGGGGTGACTGCGCGCCGGTGGGAAGCCGTCGTTCTCGCTCACCCTTGGATCACCCAGCGTCCAAACACGCACCCACTCCCCGCTACTCACCACCACTGCAATTCACACATACCTTCCAGCCTATTTCAAGCCCTGCCTTCGTCTATTGCTGGCTCTGTATAGGTAAGGTTCAATGTACTCGGTGTAGGTAAAAGGGAAAAGTTGTGAGTGGAATGGTGAATATGTGACGAAAGCCAAAGCAAGACGCGTCGGCGGTGAGGCGTCCACTGAAGAGAAAGATGCGCCCCTGGTGCAGCAGAGCTCGACAGCCCCATCGCCACATGCACTGCCGGCTCCCGTCTATCTCACACCACTCCCTCACCATCCCCCCTTCTGCTCGTCTCCTCAAGCCTCACACGCTTTCATCTCCACCGATAGCCTGGATGGAAAAGGGGTTCACAGGCGTACTCGGAAGACCTCCATGTGCTCCCGGTCGATGCCCACGATGGCGCAAAACTCTGACTCACCAACACTCACCAAGGCCTGCCATTCCAATTTGTTCAATTTACTACTGACGGGAATGCTGGAAAGGCAATAGAACCATGCCGTTGACTGAGGGTTGAGGGCCGTGTAGAATGATCTCCTTCACCTGGCCAGTCTCGGCTCCTCTCAACGGGATTAGGTGGAGGTGAGTGGAGAGGTTCTCGTCGGACAGCCTCGATTCGATTCGAGGACCAGCAGCTGAGCGCCATCCTCGTGGAAGCACACTGACAGTCCACACTCACCCTCTCCTCCTCGCCCCCACGCCTACCACTACAGGCAAAGCAACTGGCTATGCCGGAGAAGGTCTTCGCTGGCCAGTCGTTAGCGCTCCAGAGTTGCTCCCAGCAGTCCGTGATCAGATTTAGTCGCAACACCTGAACCTCCTGGGAACGACACCTAAGGAGTGGGTAGGTGAGTGAGTGGGCTGAGCTGTGAGTGATGAACCTGCTGACAGTGGTCGTCTTGGAAGGCCAAGCGGTTGCCGATGCCGTTGACGCTGTAGAGGAAGCAGTCGTCAGCACACAGGCATTGTTGGTAGATAAAGCCTTGAATTCCTGGCAAGCAGCATCTCAAATAGTCTCTCTAAGCAAGGCAAGGCTGGGTGAAGGGGAAGAACGAGATGAAACCCCGGAGGCTTCAAATTCGGAGCCGGCTTCAGCCAGGACCAGAAGCCTGTACAGAAGTCCTGTTTCTCCTCTTATCCTAGGCCGAATAAATGGTAACATTCGACTATAAAAGCAAAGAAATCCATAGCGGAGCTGTTCTGCCTTCCAATGCAATGAATTAGGGCTATTGAAACTTTTGACCTCACGACTTGCGAAACAAAACAAGGCATTCTGTTGCGCGTAAGCCAGACCTCAGCGCATCTGTTGAGCATGCGCAAAAGAAGGAGCTGACTGACTATGCCGCTGGGTAAGTTAGATTGGCGGAAGAATAGCTTTGAAAAGCGCTTGCTGCATCGCAATTTTGTGCACTCTCAGTACCGCAGTCAAACAGTCGCAGTAGGCCACGCCAAAAAATAATTCAAAAATGTAAGCTTTTATATTATATAAAATAAAATACGTCCTTAAATGAATTTTTACACCTTACAGCCCGCCGCCTTCTACTCTACCTACTTGTTGCAGTAAACCAAATACGTTTCCCAAGTTTTCAAAAACCAACTTACCCCTCCTTTCTTCGAAGTCCCAGTCGCCGTCTTCGTATCGTAGAGCCAAAAGCGTTATTAAAACAAAATCGAACGTTTTCAAAGTTGCTAATGAGGACTTGAGAAGATTGAATATTTTGTACATTATATTTCAAACAAGCTAGAAATGATTGAGGAAACCTTTGCGTTGCTATTGGCTTCGTGACGCTATCAATTTGGTGAACATGTAATGACATGCAATATTAGCCTGCATAAAGGGTATAAAACATTGTGCTGGCTGCATTCTGTCGTCTACATGGCTTGAATCCGGCATACGCTGTTTTTTTCTGGTTTTTGAAGAGATTTCCCGAACACTATTATCTGAGTAATGATTTGTGGTGATGAATGGATGACTCTTGCGGGTTTTATTTGAGGCAATAGAAGAGTGACGTGAAACACGATCGGCATAACGCAGCAATGAAGGACATCGTCGACGTAAAGCGAGAAAAGCAGTCAATAATTAGACAGTGAATGCGGGGAGACGAGGAAAGGGAAAAGCAGTGGGGCGATGGGGAAAGCCGCAAGAGTGCTAGGGGGAGAATGTGGGAATGGGGTGGGGAAGAGGAAGGGAGGTGGAGGCCTAGGCGGAGCCGCCGCGGAGGCGGAGGACGAGGTGGAGGGTGGACTCCTTCTGGATGTTGTAGTCCGAGAGGGTCCGACCATCCTCCAGCTGCTTACCTGCAGTCCACATCTTTCCACAACTCTCGAAGCGGAATGGAGAAAGGGGATACCGGCGAAGATGAGGCGCTGCTGGTCGGGCGGGATGCCCTCCTTGTCCTGGATCTTGGCTTTCACGTTCTCGATCGTGTCGGAGGGCTCCACCTGAGGCAAATTCACTCGTCAACAAGGGTTTTGGGGGCTGGATTGATAGGGGCAGGAACCTCGAGCGTGATGGTCTTGCCGGTGAGAGTCTTGACAAAGATCTGCATGCCACCACGGAGGCGAAGGACGAGGTGGAGGGTGGACTCTTTCTGGATGTTGTAGTCCGACAGAGTCCGCCCGTCCTCCAGTTGCTTGCCTGTAGCCCAACTCTTTCGGTAACTCTGCAATGGGGATTAGGGAAGGAGGAACCTGCGAAGATGAGGCGCTGCTGGTCTGGCGGGATTCCCTCCTTGTCCTGGATCTTGGCCTTTACGTTCTCGATCGTGTCCGATGGCTCCACCTGATGTTAACCCTTCCATTAGCAGGAGCTTTGATGGAGAAGGTAAGGGTAGGAACCTCGAGCGTGATGGTCTTGCCCGTGAGGGTTTTGACGAAGATTTGCATGCCACCGCGGAGGCGGAGAACGAGGTGGAGCGTGGACTCCTTCTGGATGTTGTAGTCGGACAAGGTGCGCCCATCTTCCAGCTGCTTGCCTTCAATACTTCTGACTTTAATTTTAATCGAGCAAGAACGGAAAATGAGGAACCTACGAAGATGAGACGCTGCTGATCGGGGGGGATGCCCTCCTTGTCTTGGATCTTGGCCTTCACATTCTCGATGGTGTCGGACGGCTCCACCTGATTTCATTATCGCTCATAAATGAGAAGCTTTTGGAAATAGGTGAAAGGAGGACCTCGAGCGTGATGGTCTTGCCCGTGAGCGTCTTAACGAAGATCTGCATTCCACCACGGAGGCGAAGGACGAGATGGAGGGTGGACTCTTTCTGGATGTTGTAGTCGGACAAAGTGCGCCCATCCTCCAGCTGCTTGCCTAAAACGCTCATACTCGTGAATAACAATGGGACAGAAGAGAAAGTGGGTGAACCGGCGAAGATGAGACGCTGCTGATCGGGCGGGATGCCCTCCTTGTCCTGGATCTTGGCCTTGACGTTCTCGATGGTGTCCGAGGGCTCCACTTCCAGCGTGATGGTCTTCCCCGTCAGCGTCTTCACGAAGATCTGCATCCCACCGCGGAGGCGGAGGACGAGATGGAGAGTGGACTCCTTCTGGATGTTGTAGTCGCTGAGGGTGCGCCCGTCCTCCAGCTGCTTCCCTTTAGATGCCCCCATTGGCTTCGTCTGTCGCCTGCAAGAAAGAAGTGGGAGAAACCGGCGAAGATGAGCCGCTGCTGGTCGGGCGGGATTCCCTCCTTGTCCTGGATCTTGGCCTTCACGTTCTCGATGGTGTCGGACGGCTCCACCTCGAGGGTGATCGTCTTCCCCGTCAAAGTCTTCACGAAGATCTGCATGCTTGCCTGAAAAAACCATACCATTCAACAATCTCGTCCATTATACGTAGAATACTGATAGCTAAGTTCTTGCTAAGAAAAGAAAAGAATGAGAAGAGAAAGAGACTGACTAGTATCTGGCGTAGGCTTGCGAAATGCTGGGCTTGGCGATGAGTAGATTAGCAGAGGGCTTGATGCGATTGGATTTCCTCTTGTTCAGCTCCCGAATGAGGCTTGTGTGCGTCTGCTGGACGTCTTATAGGCGAGTCTGCGGTCTCCTGATTGGCTGGATGCTCGCCGCTCATTGGTCGCTGCTGACGAGGATGCTAGGAGGGCATAAGTCCTGCGCATCATTGGCAGTGGCTACGGTAGCATGGTCATCATGATTCCTAGTCTCGGGAAGGTTCCAGAGCATGTGAGCTGACGTGTTTGCCGTTCTGCGCGCGTGACTCAGCCAGCACGAGATATCCCCGTGAGATGCACTTGTCATGTGAAAACAATGGCCTTTTCAGTAAAACCGATTGACGCAAGCAATGTTCACCAAGCTCAAGCTCAAACTATTATGATGCTGAGCTACAAGCTAAGCCGTAACATCTGTTTGAATTTTGACTTTGATGTTTGAATAAGTTTGCAAATTTAGCTCCATTGTGGTTTTTACAAAGAGTCGAACAGCTGCATTATATCATAAACGAAATAAAGGCATTCCATTGAAGGCATTCCCAAGGCGACTCAAAGGAGAACAAGATAGGAGCAATAATATTTTGGCGAATTTTTGAATGTTTTTGTGTTCCAACTTTTTTATTTTACTCAACTGCAGCAACAGATTATTTTTTTTATAAATTCGTCAAAAAAGAAAACTTATCCAACTCTTTTTATTTAAATATTGCAAGTCTTTCGATACAAACGAAGATTCATACTCCAAATGTACCAGATTCTGCTGAATAATGCAAGAAATGAATTATTATTAGCTTTCTTTGCCAGTTTTCTTTTGGGATTAAAATTCGAAAGAAACTCGAAAGCATTTGGTGGCTGAATACAAGAATTATAAACAAACAAACTGACTGACTGACTGACATTGCAAGAATCATGCGAACGGATTGAGCAACGAAGTAAATGGCTATTGTGGTTTGACAGAGCTTCGTGAAACAGGCGAGTGAGAGTGGAAGGATCGTGGTCACTAAGTGTAGCTGGAGACTTGCAAAGGGGGAAAAGGGGCGAATAGGTCAGTAGGTGTGAGCGCGAAGGTTGAAAGAGGTCGCGTGAAGTAGGGAGCTGAAGTTTTCAAAGGACCTTGGTCCCAGTCAGTCCAGAAAGCAGGTGGTAGAAAGAGAGGAGGAGGGAGGAATATGCAACTAATAGCTTAACGAGACGGGTGTATTTATTTGCCAGAGGAGGAGGAGAGCGGGGCAGGGCTAGAGCAGAGGAGTGGTGCAGTGCGCTAACGGGCGCTTTTTTGACCCCCAAAGTCCTCAGGCTGCCCCTGCTGCCAATCGCTTCGCCTCCCATTCTTTTCGCGGAAGAAACAAAAGCGCCTCTCCTTCCACTGACCCGCTCACTCCCATCTCTCGCTGCACTCTAAGAATCCCTCCTGCTCGCTACTACTCACCATTCACCTTTCCAGATCCCAGTCCAGCCAAATGCGATTAGGCCCAGTCCGTGCTGCTGCCTTCCACTTCTGCTCCACCTGAATAGCCGCGCCCATGCTTCTTCTGCTCCTGCTCTTGACTGGCCGCGCACTGGGGCAGGAGGAGTGGTCGGGGGAGCGGAACCCGGCCCCAGTCGCCTACCGCCTCCACAACGACTCCGCCTCCGGCTACATCTACACCGACACCATGCCCCACTACATACCCCTCATTCCACCAAAGTCCAGCACCATTCCCAAGCCCCGCATCTTCGCCCAACCTCAGTCCCCAGCCTATGCTTGGGAGGAGCCTCCTGTCTCGCCACTCTGTCTCATTCCTTGCTTGAAGAGTGGAATGAAAAGATAGTTGATAGGCTGATGAAGAGGTGGAGGAAAGGGAAGAGGAGGAGGAGGAGGAGGGTCTAGAGGTGCGAACGTCCACGGGCGTAGTGCAGGGTGGGCGGTACATGTCCAAACGCGGCTATGCCATCAACGCCTTTGTCTCCATTCCTTATGGCGAGCCACCGAAACGTTTCCAAGTTCCTCCAATTTGCTGATTTTTCCCTTCGCACAAAAAGAGGAAGGGCTGGTGAAAAGAAAGCGGAGCGAGTGCGACCATGGGGAGGAGTGCTGAGCGTACGGGAGCCAAGTGCCGACTGCCCCAGCTTCAGCAGCATCACCGCGCCTGCCTTCGCCGGCCTTCGGCGAGTGGAGCGGGAGGATTGCCTCTTCCTCCGGGTTTCTGCATCATTCAGATAAATTGGCATAATCATTTTGCTGTCTTCTCTCCAATCCTTGCCTCAAGTATTGATAGGGAAAAGATGGAGCAAAAAGAGAGTATTGTAGGTTCTTTCGCCGGCTCGTCGTAAGGGCGATGAGCTGCTTCCGGTGGTGTTCTGGATGCACGGCGGCGGCTTCGTCTCCGGCAGCTCCGCCGACTTCCAGCTGGACGCTCTGGCCGAGCATTTCATCGGACCACACCGCGTACCCTATTCTACTTTCTCTTGCCACCCATCAAGCTTTTGCCTCCAGCTCATCCTGGTCCTGCCCAACTACCGCCTGGGACCGCTGGGCTTTTGGAGCAGCCCGGACGGGAATTCGGACAATGTCGGGGCCTGGGATGTCCTTCTGGCCTTGGACTGGACCAGGAGGTCTTCTCCCTTTCCCTCTCTTGGTCTGGCAAACCAGAAGGGTGCAGGGAGATCGGGGCCTTTGGGGGCGACAAGGAGCGCATCACGGTCCTCGGCCACGAGGCCGGCGCCGTTCTCGCCTCCCTTCTATCTCTATCGCCCCTCACCAGTGGTACCCTCCCCCACCTTTCCCCACTGCAGTTGTCCCAGACAACCTAAGCTTCCCTTCTGAGGCATGATGGCTGCTGTGGGCCAGCTGAGCGGCAGCATGTGGATGCCGCAGGTCTCCCAGCCTTCTTCCCGGCTGGAGCAACGTCAGCGAGCCTTCGCCTTTGCCGCCGGCTGCGATGAAGGCAGTCTTCCATTCCATTCCCCGCCAGTCCCAACCCTCCGGTGGATGAGGAATTGCTTTTGAGGCGGCACTGGCTGGCGAGAGGAGCGGGGATCGCGGATGATGGACTGTCTTGGCCAGCGCAGCCTGGGGGAACTTCAAGCGGCGGCCGGCAAGGCCCTCCTGAACCAGGCCTGGTCCTGGCTCCCCGTCCTCGACGGCCCCGATGGACTACTTCCTTCTAGTCTTCAGGAGGTTTACTGGCTTCGCAATGTGCACTGATGGTAATGGGAAAGGCGCTTTAGCTGGGAAGACGAAGGAGAGCACTGCCGACGCTGCTGGGGAGTGCAGCGGATGAGACGGCCTGGGAACTGCTAGTTTTGCCGTCCATTCTGCCAGCACTTGCCGACCCAGCCTCCTTCCAACTCCGCCTCCCCGAGTCCATTCACCAACTGAACACTCCGTTTGCCCTTGTCTTGCTTCTAAATCTTGCTCGAACTCCCACTCCTATTTCGCAGGGCAGAGGTGCACAGAGAATGCGAACGACGCGTAGCCCAGCATTTTCCTGCGGATGCAGCGGCCTTCATTGCCCTCTGCAAAGCCCATTTTGCGCCCGGTTTTGATTGGACTGCTTTTTGGCTTAGAAGGGGAAGAGGTGGGCTTGTAGAGGAGACAATTCTGAAGTCGGCAGATCCGTTGTACTGGTACCAGCAGTCTGTCCGAGTGGGCTCCAGCCTGGGCGTTCATGCACCCTTGGTCAAGGATGCTCAGTTCCATTTGGCCCGAGGCAACCCCGCCGTCTTCCTCTACAGCTTCGATTATGTTCGCGTTCACGCCAAACCAAGTTGGCTTTTTTCATTCACCTAATCAGAGATGATTGGAGTTTGAAAGCAATATTTTTGTTGCCATCTCAAAATTTGGACCATATTCATTTTGAAATTGAGAACAAAGAAATGAAATTCAAGAATCTGGGTGCGTGATTTTCGATTATGCATTCTGTTGAAGATGATGTTTTAGAAGAAGTAGTGTTTGAAAAGGAGGGTGGTGGAGCTCGGCCCGATCGTTCGCTGGTCTGGAGATGGGGTTGATGAGCGGGGCTTCCCCAGCCGCTTTGCTCAACCTCCAGACGAATGCCAGAGATCAGTTCCTCATAGCCGACTTCAGCCGTGCTCTTGCCGCCTTTGCCACTACTGGCAACGCATCCACGCCTGGTCTCTTTTTACATTCTCTTCCCTTTTCACTTAATATTTCTTAGCTTAGGCCTTCAGTGATTGCCTCTATTTGGTGAAGGGTGGAGCTATGGTTGCAGAACTGGTGTGGCAACCACTGCAAGCTTCAGAAAATCTCCGTCTAATGAGCTTCGACTACCCGTCTCGAACGAAACACGGCTTCCACACAGCCGATGTCCTCTTCTGGAACTCTTTTGCCCCGCCCGCCGCCCGAATCCTTCGCCAGACCCCGGCCAAACCCACCTTCCCATTCGCTCCTCTCAGAGAAGGTTCTGCTATCCATTCCTTTGTTTTCTTCTTGAGCTTATTCAAGAAGACAATGAGAACCTAACAAATTTTGAGGACTGGGCGAAAGCTCTCGAACGACGGGGGAAGAGAAGAAAGAAGTGTTGCCGAATCCGGGCGCGGTACTAGACTGGCTGGCCACCTTCATTCCCCGCGGCGTCATGGAAGCACTCAAACTCACTGCCGACCGACAAAGCTCATGACCTCAATCGCTTACTGCTCTCTCCTGCCCATCTCTGGCCCTTCTCTCTCTTCTTCCACGCCTCGCACAATATTTAGCAACAGTGTACATCAGCCAAGGATGTGAAGGAACAGTGAACAAGACGAAGAGAATCCCGATGCTCCAGTTGGGGCTGAAGTAAGTTAGGCGGATTCGTTGGGGGCGTGAGGTTTGATGACGGCGCCGCGGCGGATGGTGCCCCAGCCGATGAGGCGCCAGTGCTTGTCGATGCGCCGGCTCAGGGCTATCTTCTCCCCAAACTCCGTGCACACCTTCAAACCCACTTCTCCTACCTCCCCTTTCTGGAGAGGAGGAAGGAACGGGGTTGGTGAGGGAGATTTTGGCCAGTTCGCTCTTGACGGCGGTGACGCGGCCGCCGGTGGATAAGCTCCCGATGTTCACCATCAGAATCTCGCCCTTGCTCAGCTTGCTCACCTTCGCCCCCTAGAGAAGGAGTGAGGCTTGAAGGGAGATGGGCAGGAAAGGTAGAGAGAGAACTCGTCGATCGCCCTCAGTGCGGACTCCGAGTAGGCGTCGGAGGAGGAAGTAGGAGATCTCAATCTCGGAAAGGATGTCGGGCAGAGTTCCTTCAGCGCCCAGCACATGGCCCACGAGGCGGTCGGCGCGGCAGAGAGTCGGGTCGATCTTCGTCCCCACCTTCAGACACTCCCCAGTTTATGAAGGTTGATGAGATAGGAAGAAAATATACGCCAATGAGGCCTCCGGGCACTGCGTACTGCAGCTGGTTGGACTCTGCGAAGAGGCTGATGATGCTGGAGCGAATGGGCCGACAGGTAATTCGCCCATCCGACGTCTTTGACACGATACCCGGTCGCACCTGCATCCTCCTTTCCTATTCTTCCAAAACCTCCAAAGTATTTAATGACCTCGATTTCCTGGCCAATACGGAGGACGCCGCTAAGGATGGAGCCGCCAGCCACGCCGCCTGCAATCTTAATGGGTGAAAAGGGAGAGGAGGGATGGAGGAGGAAACCTTTGAGCTCGTCCACCTCGGAGCCGGGCTTGTTGACGTCGAAGGAGCGGATGACGATGAGGCGGGCGGGTTTGAGGAAGTCGCGACGGGGTACGGGGATCCTCTTCTCCACGTACTCGCAGATCAGCTCGATGTTGTACTTCAGCTGGGCTGAGATTGGGATGATCGGCGCTCCGTCTGCTATCGTACCCTGAGTTCAAGTAAATGGCTTCAAAGGAACAAAGCAGTGAGGGTGGGAACCTGGATAAAACGGAGAATCTGCTCGTGCTGATCTCTAGCAGCAGCTTCTTTGATGAGGTCGATTTTATTTTGAAGTATAACTATGTGTTCCAAGCCCATGCTGCAAAAAGGTATAACAAACTAACAAACTCTCATTGATGCTCAGTGAATAAATATCGATTCAAAACGTTTTGTTAGTAGTCGGAGAACCACACAGCTGAGAACTGCTAATGCGGACTATGAGACACTATTTGATATTTCCTGCCGCTTACGCTGTCAAACTATATGACAAGTTTGAGAGCTTCCAATGGCGGGATATTTAATTGATTGTCTAGAACAACCTATATAATTCAGATGAAACATCTGCTTGCTGAGTATGCAAAATATTGCAAAGCACAATCAGTGAAGTTCCATGGATGGCAAATATGAAGGATAAGAAGGGAAAAAGGAACATTTCAATAGCGGCGAGATGCTCGGCGGTCTGCGGCTGTGGACAGCTTTCGTTGCCGGCGATGAGGACGAGGGCGGCATCCATCACCGCCGCTCCGTTCAGCATCGTCGCCATCAGGATGTCGTGGCCTCAATTCACCCCCAGCAGTGCAAGGTGGAAGCGGTGGAGGGAGAGGCATACCGGGGCAGTCGACGAAGGAGACATGGCGGATGAGTTGGTAGGAGCCGTTGCAGCCGTCGCGCTCGCAGGGGAAAGTGTCTGGGGTGCTGGAGCCGGCGGATTTGTAGCAGTCCGGGGCGGGGCACTCCGCACCGTCGCATTTGTAGATCTGAAGGCAGTCGATTGATTTAGTCTTGATTGACTTAGGTCACTTCTTTCAGACCTTGGCGTTGGCGTAGCCGAGTTTGATGGTAATGTTGCGCTCAAGCTCGTTCTTGAAGCGAACGGTCTGAACGCCGGATATCGCTTTCACCTGAACACATAAAAAGCCACTGGCCAAGAGGGGGCTGGAGACGAATGCTAAGGGGGCTGGAGACGAACCACAGTGGACTTGCCATGGGCGACGTGTCCAATGGTTCCGATGTTGATGGTGGCCTGGCGAGAGATGACCTCCGGTGTGAGTGGGTTCAGATCTTCCAAACGTAGCTTGCTCAGGTCCTGCAATGCCTCTTCTGTCTCCGAAATATCCTAAGAAGTAGGCAAATTTCCTGGAGGCAGTTTGAAGGGAAGAGCTGACCTGGATGGCAAGGCCAGAGTCCGTGTCGTGTGTTGCTTCGGGCATGATATTTCTTACGCTCTCTCCGCTTCCCTTTTTGTGCCTTTTTTCAAATGGGTCGAAGGCTAGAGAAATGGGAGAAGGTGGGGAGAGCGATTGAATGCTGGCTCTGACGCAACTGAAGGCAGTCTTTGGCCTTGAACGCACAGGCAGTGTCAGCCCAGACAAGCAAGTTAAACCTGGAAGAACGAAAAAGCTAGCGTTAGTCATAAAATCTGAATCAAATCGATACTACAATTGTTTAAAGGTGGTTTTGATTCGGCAAGAAATAAACAAAATCGATGAGGCAACGATAATTTTATTTTTAGTGTTTTATATAAATGATAAAAAGAGGTGTGCTATTTTCATATAATTCTTAGAATTAGATGTTATTTGAAAGCATCAAATGTACTTGTTCGTCAAGTCTTGACTCATGTCAAAAATAGTAAAACGCGTGTCATTATTTTCAATGTCTACAATTATAGGAAAAAATCAGCTAGATCTAACAAAAATTACCGTACAATCGGCACAACTGGACCAAATGGTTTTGATATTGCAAAATCAGAGCAAGAGAAATTTTGATACCCTATATGTTCCTTTCAAAAATAGATTATTTTACACTATTGATTTTTAACATCTTGTAGTAAAGACATAAAACATTGGTTACATAAAGACATAGAGTTTGATGACATAAAGACAAAAAGATTTGTAGTTTAAACTTTATTGATTGAATTGCGGCAACTAAAAAAAATTACCCTTGTCTGAAATTCGTCATTAGTTAGGCAGCCTAAAAGTTTACTTTCATTATTTATACGATCTTTAATAAAAGGTTTTCGACGGCTAAAATGAATGCTAGGCACATAATTTCTCTGATGATTTTGCTTCTGGCAGAAACAAGAATTAAACGAAAAATACATAATCTGATTTACCAGTTTCGAAAAAACTCAGCAATTTTGAGTAAAACTTCAGAAAGATTAAAAAGATTAAAATATTATAAAAAAGACAAGAATAAAATGCTACAAATACAGCATGAGAAGCTTATGAATTTTTGATCATCAAAAAGAAATAGACAAGCATTAACACAGTCGTGATTTATTTTGAATTGAATTGAGCATAAATTTTAACATGATCATTTCATTGGTTTTGTCCATCTAAAAACTCCACTGGTCATTCATAAGCAGGCGGCAATTTTGGCACAAAAAGCACAAAAACTTTAGAAAAAGTAATAAAAAAGTAAATAACAAAAAAAGTAAAAATTTAATGAAATTCCATAAAACTAAATAGAAAAAAATTGTTGAATTTTTTAGATATAATACAACTAAAATTGTAGAAATTTAACAATATCAAAATCAAGTTGAAACTAGCTAAATAAAATATAAAAAATATTTGCAATATGATCATTCTTCATTGCGAATCATGCATCAAGTTGGGCATGTATTTCTTATTTTTGAGGCCTAAAAAGCACTAAATCTCCGATTGTAAAATTATGAAAAACATTTTTATCGCGCGCTAGAGAGGCGCGCATCTCTGATGGCAGCCCGAGTACTTTTTAAAAGGACATGAAAAAGCATATCAAAATTCAAGATACTAAAAACAGCATTATTCGCAAAATCTTGTATTTCTTTATTTCAATTCAAAAATAGCTTCGATTGGCCCATTTTAAAAAATCAGGAATTTCAGCACATAAACGAGCATCATCAACAATCTTCTTATCAAAAACATCGCGAACCGCAACAAAAGAGCAGAAAAAAAAATAGCAAAGATCACCCTCCCCAAACACTTCGCTACAGTGTTTGAGAATTTTATACTTCTATCAAAAATATCCTTAAAAAATTACTCAAAATAAAGAAACCTACCCTTTACTTCGCCGAAAATGTTTGCTCAATTGATCAAAGTGTCATTTTGGTTTTGGCGGAATAAGCATCGCTTTGTCATTTTAAGATGGCAATGGTGATGAAAAAATCGTGAACTGTCAGCTGAACGGGACCTTGACGGCGTTTGTGGAGGAAGTGAGGTGAACCGGGAGGGCGAAGAAGCGTTTGCTCCTCCCGTGCGCCAATCTAGTTCCGCGGAGAGGCAGTACTGGGGGACAAAAAGGTGACGACCGCTTGCCCATTATCCTCCGCCCTCCTCCACCAACTATGCCTCCATCTCTCCGCCTGCATTAGGCACGCCCCCGCTGCCTCACCATCCCAGTACCAGACCGCAATGCGCCTCAGTCCATTTTCTTGCTGCTGCCTTGATGCAATGGGGCTTAGTGGGAGTGAGCGGGGGTGGGAGGGAGGGAGCACTTCTGCCTTTTCCGCCTCGACGCCCTTTCTTCTCCCCCGTCTCCCTCCAATTCCCTCCCTCCTCCCCGGAATGCGGCCATTGAGGCACCCGCGCTTCTTCATCACACTCCGCTTACAGTTCCTGCCGCGTCCTACTGGCCATAAACAAGCCAGGCCCTTGCTCCTTCTTATCTCCCTCCTCAGCCTCCCTCCCTTCCCACCAGCCGCCTTGCACATAGCCTTATCTCTTTGTTGACGAAGGGTGCCAGGAGTCTGGGAGTGGTTTTTTGAAAGGAAGGTGATGGAGTGAGCGGGCTATTGACCAGGCAGGATTAGTTGCCTTTTGCCGCAGTAGGTTGGAATCGTCGCATTGTCACTGGGAACTGGTCCCCCCCAACCACCTTGACTGCAGAGAGGGAGAGGACTGGAAGTCCTCCTCCTCCCCCTCTCTCTGCCAGGCTCCACGTCTCGGGTGGTCCCTGGAGGGTGGCGCCATTGCGGAGCGCGCGCCGTGTGAAGTGACCCACAACCTCGACGCCGTTCATCGCCCACCTCCCCCACTCACATCTCCATCCCGCCTGTGTACCGTTTAGGTGCGGCTGAGAGTAGAGGGGCAGAGAAGGGTGGGGGCAGTAGGTATTCACCAGGCGCTACCGGCCCAACAACCTGCAGAGGAGGAGCCGGGGTAGTAGTGTGTATGGCCTCCCAGTGTTTGTTGGTAGCGCATTGTGCATCGACGCCAGGTTTCCCCTCCGCCCCTCTTTTGCCTCTCTGCTTCACCCTCAATGCCCCCCTTCCCTCCACTTCACCGGCTGCCCTCTTTCAAAATGCTCTGCCCGCCCTTTCAAAATCCTGCTGAGTCTGCAGGCCAAGGTTTTTGATTAGGCATCGCGCTGAATAAGCGAACACCTACGCTCTCTCTGCTCCCTGACTGCATTTGAAGGCGGCGCAGTGCAAATGGAATTAGCCAGCCAGGTCACGCCCCCTTTCAGACTCAGCCTCCCCTTTCCACCTGCCCCCTCCCCTACTCCTACTGACACCGCCATTGCGCAGTCAATCATTCTCGTCCCCAAGCCTGCATTCTGAGGAACAAGTGGGGGTGGATCTAATATGATGGGATTCCGGGGTGGGGCCAGTCATGGAGACAGGTTTGAGTGGAAGTAGATGATTAGGGATTTGCGGGCGAGGGGGAATTGGCTTTGCAGTAGTGAGCAAGGCAGGGGCTCGGCTCATTCCCCAGCCGCTTCCTTCCCCGCTGCCAGACTAGGCTGCAGGAGGGGGGCCTCTTTTTAAGCCGCCCTTGGAAGCGCGGGCGTAATCCCATTTGCTTTTCGTCAGGAGTGGCTTTCTGGAAGGCAGCTTTCTAACTCCCCTGAGTCACCAGCCCGGTTCATTTTCAAAGGCACCCAAAAAAAGTGGCGCACTCCTCCCGCCGCTTGTTCATAGGCCCATTGTGCCTTACTTGAGGCCCACTGGGAGTGCCTTGAAGACCTCTTGCTGCTCCTTCAAAAGGGGCGGGGGCGGGAAATGTGAACTGGGTGGGTGTTGGAGGGAAGGAGAGAGGGAGGCGGGGCGTCTCTGGACGGGCAAAAAAGCGAGTGCACTTCGCCCAGCACAGCTTGTGAATGGCATTTGCTGGTTTGTAGGGCGCGGGGGGTTGTCCGGGGGGTGGTGGGGCCGGTGGGGGACTGTCGGGTTCGGGGGTAGGGGCTGAGAAGGCGGTGTGGGTGCCGCTGGGGGTTGTTTTCAGGCCCATTGCACACGGCTACAATGCTCACATTAGCCTCCGCTGCCTCTGCCCGTCACTCATCTGAGGCTGCAGCATTGTGGCCGCGGGGTGGAAAGCTCTCCTTCTTTCTTTCAGCCTATTCTCGGGCCAGGCATCGGATGGCGCTTCTGCGTGAAGTCCGTTTTTTGACCCAAAGCTGGTCACAAAAAGGGACCTTTCGCGGCTTTTCAGTCTTAGAGCGGCTGCTGTTTCCAAGAACATAGTAAAGGTCGTCTTGAAAGGGATGAAGAGGGGAAGTGGCGGTTGTTTGGGGCTTTTGTGGTTTTTTTTGCTGGGGGGGAGGAGAGGGGAGGAGAGGGGAGGAGAAGGGGAGGAGAAGGGGAGGAGAAGGGGATGGAAGAGGTCGGCGGGGTTCCTTTGGCCAGTCAGGTGAAACGGGGCCGTGGCCAACAAGCGGGATGGAGGGAGGGAGGCCAGGCCCTTTCCGTACTTTCATGCTCTGCCTATTTCCTTATGCCTCTCCATTTGTGCCCAGGCACGAACAAAGGCCTCGTTAAAATCCCACCACCTTCCCCTTGTGCCAACGCCAACTTTTGGTATTCGCTCACACATTGTGAGCCTAAGCTCCTCCTTCCTATATCTGTTGCTGCCTTCATCAACACCACTAATTTCGATTTTACCCCAAACCGATAATACTTCAATCCTTGTCTCTCTCTTTTTCCCCGATGAAGGGATGATAAAATCGCGTGCCAACATTGTTTTACCGTGCCCTCCGACCCAGTCGAGTACAATTTCAGTACCATTCAGTCGGCCTTTTTTTTGCGACCCCGTCTTGGCGCGGAAGTTAGGTCGCGTCTGAGCGAATAGAGCATTTGATTGGAGAATTTTGTTGTAGAGTGGGCGGAATGGAGGGGAGCCGATTCGAGGCTCGGAGAAAGCGGTTCGGGCAGAGCGTCCCGCCACTCTCCATCTGCATCCAGAAAGTTCTCCGGCGCTTTGCCAAGGAGGAGATTCTCAAGGTGGACGACTCCAAGCCCGTTTTAGTCACGCCGCTGCATCCATCATCCATTCACGCACACAGCGCCCTGCTCCTATCCGCTTTTCCTCCTTCCATTTCCCCCTCCGCTTAGGGCCAGCCACTTTGGCGGGAGGCACTCATTCCGCCGCCCTCCCTCCATTACGCCCGGCAAACCGGCTTCTACCTTTTTGGCACGCCAAGATGAATAACCAGAGAGGCACCAGAAAACCATAAATTCTAATTGATTAGTGCCATCTCTAATCTTCAACTCAGCAATGCATTTAACGATATCTGAAATGTCTTAGCTCAATCAAAAACTGTAAAACAAATGAAGCAACTGTTTGAACTGAACAGGAGCTGGTGCAAAATGCGGAAGACGCGGGAGCAAAGGAACTGGTGCTAACCCTCGACTGCCGCTCATTCCCAACCCAGTGCCTCTTCCACCCTGGCCTGGCCCAAGACGCCGCCGCCCCCGCCCTCCACGTTCACAACGATGCACCCTTCACCAAGGACGACTGGCTCAACATTCAGGCTCCTTCCCTACTCTTTCTCCGGCCTCCTCAAACCTAATTCTATCCCCGCCTGCAGAAGACAGAGCGCTCCTACAAGGCTTCGGAGTGGGAGCAGATTGGACGCTTTGGAATTGGCTTCAATGCCGTCTATCACCTCACCGATCATCCCTGGATTGGCAGCGGGGAACTCATCGGCGTCTTCGATCCACAGGTGATTTGGGAAGGTTGTCAGAAATAGAGGTAGAGGCTAAAAGGGAGGTGAGATTGTAGGAGAGCGGGATATTCAGGGAGGGGGAGTCGGGTAGGGCTGCGGCTGGCCTGAAGTGGAATGTGCATTTGCATAGGGCTGAAATAGAGGACGCCTACCCTGACCAGTTTGCGCCCTTCCAGCACGCCTTCTCGGCTAAAGGTTACCCACTCATTCCTGTTGCGCAAGATAGTGAATATGTGAATGCATAAATAAAATTATATTGTGGTTTGCAAACACTGCAGCGATATTATGTGGTTTGAGGCATCGGAGGAACAGAGTTCCGATTTCCTTTGCGCCAGCGCCCATCTCCGCTCTCCAACACAACCTGGACTCCGGAAGCGGTAGAGAAGGAGCTGTTTGGAGCGTTCCTCGATTCCGCGCATCATCTCCTCCTTTTCCTCACCAACCTCACTTCCATCCGATTGCGTCGCTGGGATGATGGCCTTGTTGAGCCTCGCACCTTATACGCTCTGCGCGCAAAACGGTTCCTTACTTTAACTTTCTCCATTTTTATAACTGCAACATAATATGTAGATCCAACCCGGTGTCCCGCAACCGACCATCAACTTTCCTGGTGGTGGAGATGGAAGAGGAGGACCGGAGGAATGGGAAGCCGAAAGAGCTCAAGCACGCCTTTGCCGTCCAGCATCGCATTCGACAGGCATTCCACCTTCGTTCTGCTTCCCACATTGGCAAATGTCCCCATTTCAGTCAGCCAGCACGGCGGACACGGCTTCGGCGTTGTCAGAGCTGCTGGCGGAGCCCTGCCTGGGTCGGTGTGGCCGCGGACATCGCCCACTCTCCCCCAGCGACCACGGACGCACCTTCACTTCCTCCCTCCCACCCTCTGAGAGCCACAACGCCACTCGCCTATCCATCCACGTACACGGCGCCTTCGCACTCACCGACAGCCGACGAACCCTCGCTCAGCAGCATCACGTACCCTTTCACATTTCTCTGACTCTCAACTGAAAGCGGGGCTTGAAGAGCGACCCCTCGAGGACCATGAATCGATTCCTCTGCGAAGAGCTCCTCCCGGTCGGCCTACGCTGACCTCCTCCACGGCCTCGCCAAACCTGCCCTCGCAGCCGCCGCCCTCGCCTCCCTCGCCGCCGCTAGCCAGGACCCCTGGCCAACCGACTCTACCCCAACCTCAGCCTCCTTCCGCCCACTGGCTGCCTCCAGCCAAACGCCTCTATCAAATCACCACCAATGTTTCCTTTCCTTCACCCCTTTTGTATGCCCAGCAATGGAAAGGTATAAACGACAGGAATTGTGGTCGGAGGTGACGAGTGGCTTTGTGGCCTTCCAGCAGGCCTACTTCCTCCCGCCAG
>JASANA010002399.1:0-18112 GCA_030248095.1 Ptycholaimellus sp. GST1_10
AACAAGTATATGGCGCAAAGCGCAATAGGTGACCGCAGAGCATATTCCGCCTTCCACATTCACCTGTAGCAGATGCCAAAAATTGAGGAATGTTTTCATACAAGAGTGAACATTCTCAGCTGCTACTGATTATTGATGCTATTGTTGTGCATGAAAGTTTGTCACTCAAGATGAAAAGTCTGTGGTTTCTCAACCATTTTCAAAAGTAAGCACAGATTTAGAATCGGTATATATGACTTGTGAACAAAAAAACTCAAGTCTTCTGTTCAATTCTCAGCCGTTCAGCTGCTACTGATTATTGATGCTATTGTTATGTGTGAAAGTTTGTCACTCAAGACGAAAAGTCTTTGGTTTCTCAACCATTTTTAAAAGTAAGCATATATTTGGAATCGCTATATACGACTTGTGAACAAAAAAAACTCGAGTCTTTTGTGCAATTCTCAAGATTAAAGGTGTTACAGCGCAAAAACGCTATGTTGCAGTTTTCAAGCCTTTCTACCCCATTACTGGGCAATTAGGATCTGCCATTTGTGAGAAATGAGAAGTCAGCTAAGCGGGATCTTTCATGAACGATGGGTTAATGTCTGAAAGATGTATTTCAGCCATTGGAGAAATGCATATAACCATTATACTTGGACTGCTTCTATCAATGTTGACATTTTCCCTGGCAAAGTACATTATTTGTAAACTTATATAAGCTAAATGCCTCTGGTTTACAGGTATTCCATTACAAATGTGAAGCTGACAGAGATGTTATCCAGCATTGGTCCCCTCTATGCCATGTGCCTGAAAATTAATTACAACATTATGAGCAAAGCTTTTCAATATTACATTAGCAAAGGTGGGTCTCGTCCATTAATTCCTGATGGATGTAACCAAAAAGAACCAGGTAAGAATTTTGTTGCAATTGTTTACACTAAATGCTTAAGGCACCATTAAAGGGAGACAAAACTGTTCGTGTTTTGAATTTTCAACGCTAGCCAACAGATATGGTGATGCATCTTTCCTGGAGGAAGACATTTACAATCCAGAACATTCATGGTGTATGTTGTTAGTTTCTTGTTTGAATATTCATTAACAAGCTAAATCAATTTAACTAATTAAGGGCGAAATCATGTCGTATCCTCGGAGAGATTCAATATTTACTGGCGGACTCAAAGACTGAGGTAGTCATTTTTATGAAAACAAACTGACTTAAATAACTAATACTTATTGCAGATGAACAAACATAAGCCAAAAGATGATGTTAAAGAAGAGAATTGTCCTAAATGGGCCATTGAAGCAAAAGAAGTGCTAATGGAAGCAAAAGAACGACATACAGCTATTCCAGGGACCGTATACAATGCAACACTTGCCAACTTCAATGGCCATAAATTTCACAGCCAAGTTAACAAGGCTTTGCATGATATACGGGAAGTTATTTCACAACCACAAGAAGCTATTAAAAACCTCCCATTCCCATTGGTTGGCTTTTACTATTGCAGGTAGATTTGATTTGAAATGATTTCCAGAACTCAAATTGGTTTAACATTGCCATCGCAGCTGGTATTATAGGGCTTGTACTGGGTACAGTTAGGTTTTGAGGAATTGATTTATAAGGTGCTGTTTTTCAGGAACCTTCTTCTGTGTAAGGACGATGCGGATTCCAGTGCTCTAAATGCTGTATATGTGCGGACTTGGTACTGGAGGCATGATGGACACACGGAGTTGCATATATACACCTCCATGATGGACAACTGCCCTCATTGTCACCAACAAATTGTCTTTACTAAAAGTTAAATGCTTAACAATGTATTATCATTATTTTGTAATCACTCCTGACCTGGACTGAATGACTTGCTGGTGGAAGTTTGCATACAAGCTCCTAATCATTCCTGAGCTGGACTGAATGCCCTGGTGATGGATGTCAGTTTACAAGCTCCTAATCACTCCTGACCTGGATTGAATGCCTTACTGTTGGAAGTTTGCCTACAAGCTCCTAATCACTCCTGACCTGGAATGAATGCCCTGCTGATGGATGTCAACCTACAAACACCAAATCACTCTTAACCTGGAATGAATGCCCTGCTTGTGGAAGTTTGCCTACAAACACCAAATCACTCCTGACCTGGACTGAATGCCCTGCTTGTGGAAGTTTGCCTACAAGCTCCTAATCACTCCTGACCTGGACTGAATGCCCTGCTTGTGGAAGATGGCCTACAAGCTCCTAATCACTCCTGACCTGGACTGAATGCCCTGCTTGTGGAAGTTTGCCTACAAGCTCCTAATCACTCCTGACCTGGACTGAATGCCCTGCTTGTGGAAGTTTGCCTACAAACACCAAATCACTCCTGACCTGGACTGAATGCCCTGCTTGTGGAAGTTTGCCTACAAACACCAAATCAATCCTGACCTGGACTGAATGCCCTGCTTGTGGAAGTTTGCCTACAAACACCAAATCACTCCTGACCTGGACTGAATGCCCTGCTTGTGGAAGTTTGCCTACAAGCTCCTACTCACTCCTAACCTGGATTGAATGCCCTGCTGGTGGAAGTTTGCCTACAAGCTCCTAATCACTCCTGATCTGTATTGAATGCCTGCTTGTGGAAGTTTGCCTCGCTCATCCTCCTACCTGGACTGAGCTTCTGCGGGGTGCCTACAAGCTCCTAATTACTCCTAACCTGGATTGAATGCCCTGCTTGTGGAAGTTTGCCTACAAGCTCCTAATTACTCCTAACCTGGATTGAATGCCCTGCTTGTGGAAGTTTGCCTACAAGCTCCTAATTACTCCTAACCTGGACTGAAAGACTTGCTGGTGGATGTCAGCCTACAAGCTCCTAATCACTCCTGATCTGTATTGAATGCCTTGCTGCTGGAAGTTTGCCTACAAGCTCCTAATCACTCCTGACCTGGACTGAAAGACTTGCTGGTGGATGTCAGCCTACAAGCTCCTAATCACTCCTGACCTGGAATGAATGCCCTGCTGATGGATGTCAACCTACAAACACCAAATCACTCCTAACCTGGAATGAATGCCCTGCTTGTGGAAGTTTGTCTACAAACACCAAATCACTCCTGACCTGGACTGAATGTCTTGCTGGTGGATTATCCCCTTAATTCTAATCACTTTGGTCCTTGACTTTTTTATAACTAAAAGAAGAAATGAATTTAAGAAAAATAATGTGGTTATACACACGCTGCTCAGCTGTGCATTGATTGGAAACGATTAGCCTCACCAACTCGTCAACAATAACGTACTCTTCATCTCACAACATGCCACGAGGAAGGAATTTGGAGCTTTCTAGTCTTACTGGCAGGAGATGTAGAGGTCAACCCTGAGCCAGCGCATACTGATTATACACCAACGACTCCTGGAGACAACACTGGCCCAATGCATATTGATCATACAACAACGAATCTTGGACAAAGCTGGAAGAAAGGGTTGCTCATGCTGCACTTAAAGGCTGATGAAATTGACAGCAAAGATTATGGAAAGAAGTCTGTTGGACTAAAAGCTGTTGGGACAACGTTTGGAGGTCAGCATGGCGAAGCACTCATCAATAAAGTTGAGCCTCGAAGCCCAGCATTTAAAGGACACATAAAACTGCTGTTGAAGAATACCTGCCTGGCTTTACTCGCCTGCAGCCTCTGCACTTCTAGGAGCCAGGGCTAGAGTCCTGCCCCACCGGTGCCGTCTGCCAGTACAACGCCAGCCAGAGCTGCATCAACCTTCCTCCTCAATTGGCTATTATTTTGCTCCTCAATCGGCTATATCTTTGCGGATTGCATAGGGTAGATCTGGTCCAATATCAGGATGTCTTGACCAATTCATATATGGTACCATTGGCAAGCGCAAATTCTCTCTTTTCTCCAAAAATGAAATTGCCCCGAGTAAAAAGTGAGAAGAATCTCTCTAGGGAATCACTTCTAACTTTGCTTTTCCGCATCAGTTTCCTCTTTTCTCGGCCAAAAACAAAGCAGGGTTGACGATTCCACTAGAGAGTTTTTTCTTACTTTCTCAGCTATTGAAAAAGAGACCCACTGCTCCGGACCTTTCCCTTTAAAAGTTTTTTAAGCAAAAAAGTTCTAGGTCGAACCCCCCCCACCAAACCCCCACCCCAGCTCGCGCTGCCCTTTTACTCTGCCTTCCAGCCGGAACCCTCGCCAGAATCCCACCCCGAAAGTGCGGAGGAGGAGAAGGAAAAGGAGGAGAGTCGGACAAACGGTTTTTTTCTTTTCTGCTAAAATAAAAAAGTTTTACAATCTAAAAACTTTTAGTGGTCTTCATTCCGTGGAGGTTTAACGATAGCTTTCTTACGAGCAGCAGTTCAAAATCAAGCTAGCATAACCCCGGAAACATACACCTGGGGGGAAAAGAGGGCCAGACACTCACCAACTCAATATGTTGCTTTCAAAACTCTCATGAAAAGGTTGCTGAACAGGAGAAGAGTTGATGAGGTGCGAGGGTAGGGAGGCGGGTATCTACGAGATGCTGGGCTCCTCATGTGACCTGCGCTACCTGGCCTGCAACAACGGCTTCGGTCAGGACATGGACTGAGCCGCCGGCCTGTGCTTCATCGTGAAGATCGGCGAGTGCCTTGGTCTCCAGAACATGATCGCCTGACAGTGACTACCCATTTCCCCCGCGCTAGGGTGCGGCGCCATGAAATGTTTACCCCCTTTTTATAACATAAATCTGAAGTCCCATACATTTTTATGTAACTTCATTAGTTTTAGGCAAAAAATATGCAGAAATGGGCTCACAACATCTGTAAACAAAAGGGAGGTCAAAAATTTATCAAAATTTACGTTCTAGGTACTTGCAGTCAAGATAAGCCCAATTTCTAAGGTTTTTAAAGGCACAGTGTACGAAAATGGATCTACCTCAGAATGAGCGAATAATTTTTTCCTAGTTACAGGCCACCAAGTTAGCGGGGCAAGCATATTAATTTGTTTCACTTTTCATGAAAAATTTTGAGAAAAAAATCCCAAATTTCACATGTGTCGTATCAAAGAAGGTGTAAAAAAATTTGCCAAAAATTGAGGAATACTATGCTAAAGCCTGCTACGCCAAAATATGTGAGATAGGTAGAGATCGTAATTTTGACATGTTTAAACTCGGCAAAATCGCAAAGCGTGGCCCAAAAACTGCCAAAAATGGCCATTTTTAGACATTTTTGGAGGTTTTTGCTTTTTTTCAGGATTTTAAAATTTGTAGCGGTCAAAAAGTTAAGCAAAATTATGATATATACCCATCTCACATGTTTAGGCGTAGCAGCCTTAACCAAGCATTCCTCAATTTTTGGCGAAATTTTCTATTTTTCCCTATGCTACAACGTCGGTTGGGAATGTTTTTCTCAAAATTTTTCATGAAAAGTGAAAAAACTAAATATGCTTGCCCTGCTAATTTGGTGGCTGTAACTAGGAAAAAAATATTAGCTCAATCAAACAATATTTCATTTTTGGTGTATTATCCTTAAGGTCAAGGTGAAGATCTGCGAGATATCAATCGAAACATGTTCATCCGATTCTTGCTCCTCTCATTAAACTACACTTTAGCCATACGCCCACTTCTAGCGCCACTGCTTCCGCAAATTTTCGTTTTTGTGCTCAAGAATTGAAGATGCTTAGGACAGAGCAAGGTGTGAACCAGAGAGTCGGGAGTGCGCCTCGCCAGTGCTGGCCTTCGAGCATTCGCTGGGCCAGTGCGAAGAGCAGCGCTATGCTCCATTTGTCATCAACTCGGTTTACCTGCAAGGTTAGTCCCCATTTGCTCCCCTCTAGCCCCTTTGTAGAAACATAGGAGGAGTTGAGGGTAAAGCCGGGCAGGCGCACAATGAAGCGCAGGTATGCTACAGCAACTTTTACGCCTGCTCCGACAGCATACCCTGAACCACTGCATGGACTATATATATATATATATATATATATATATATATATATATATATATATATATATATATATATATATATATATATATATATATATATATATATATATATATATATATATATATATATATATATATATATATAATCTGGAAATGCTGTCCATGGGCGAATTCTCCACGGATTTGGACAAACTTTTTTGTTCCTGAAAGGTAATCAAATTTTAGGAAGATCTGGATGGGTAGACCCGGAATCTGAGCAGTTGAAACATTACTTTTTTGGGAAGAAAGGTTGAAAAATGGGGTATGTTTAGAAATGACGAATTATCAACGGATTGGGACAAACTTTTTTGCTGAAAGGTAATACAATTTTTAGAAGATCTGGAGGGGTGGAACAAGTTCCAGAGCATTTGAAACATTATTTTTTGGGTAGAAAGGTTGAAAATGGGGTATGTTGAGAAATGGCGAATTCTCAACGGATTAGGACAAATTTTTTTTTCTGAAAGGTAATAACATTTTAGGAAGAATCTAGAGGGGTGGGTGAAAAGACCCATACTGCTAAAACGGCGGAGCATTTGAAACATTTTTTAGAGGAACTTTTGGGTGAGAAAGGAAGGACGAGGGAAATGGCAAAAAGAAGCGAGAATGAAAGAGAGCGGGAATTCTCAACGGATTCTAGGACAAACTTTTCCAACCACTTTTCTGAAAAGGGGTGAAACCGGTCCCGGAGCATTTGAAACATTACTTTTTTGGGTAGAAATGTTGAAAAATAGGGTATGTTGAGAAATGGCGAATTCTCAACGGATTAGGACAAACTTTTTTTCTAAAAGGTAATAACATTTTAGAAAGATCTAGAGGGGTGAAACCGGTCCCGGAGCATTTGAAACATTACTTTTTTGGGTAGAAATGTTGAAAAATAGGGTATGTTGAGAAATGGCGAATTCTCAACGGATTTGGACAAACGTTTTTGCTTAAAGGTAATACAATTTTAGGAAGATCTGGAGTGGTGGAATCGGTCCCGGAGCATTTGAAACATGAATTTTTTGGGTAGAAAGGTTGAAAATTGGGGTATGTTGAGAAATGGCAAATTCTCAACGAATTTGGGCAATCTTTTTTACTTGAAAGGTAATAAAATTCTGCAACGTTCTGGATTTAGTCCCCAACCTTTTGAAAAATCCCTTCTTTGCATAAAACTCGTAAAAGTTCAGACTTGTGGGGTGTTTAACTCCGCGGTCACCTATTGCGCTCTGCGCCATATACTTGTTATTACAAATACACATAATTGATATCAAAAAAACTGCAATATAATATATACAAAATGTACTAAAATACTAAACTTGTTCAAATTCATCTGAACCTTGGGATCGTTTTGTTTCATGGTTTTCTTGTTGTCCTGTACGGGATGCCTTGAGCAATGAAGTAGCATGCTCTATGGTCATAACATTTGTTTTGAAAATGCTTGTCCATTCTGCCTTCAAAGCCCCGTCTGCTTTATCTTCTGTTGGCCTTTGATTGACTTGCTGCTTTAAACTAGAGAAAATTGATAGCAATGAACTTAGGTTTCCTTGGTTTTGCTGAGTTTCTTTGACTATTCGACTGCCATGCTCTTGATTTTGAAGTCTTCTAAGCTCACGTTTTATTACGCGTTTCCTATGGATCTCTGCTAGTGCTGCAACCTTAGACTTTGCTTTCACTTCTTTACGTTTTTGTTCCTTCTTCCAATCACATGTTTTCTGCGTTTGTCATTTGTTGATTCTAATTTTTCCATTTTCCACCCCCAAAATGTTTCTAATCGATCTTCTTTTCTTCCAATATTTCTCTGGAGTACATAAGTGATAACGAGCTCCGCACAGCCATATATAATAAAAACACATAATATAACGATCATTGGCCACAAATCCAAGTCCATTGTAATATGTTTGCAATTAAAATTTGCTTTCTGAACTGGCCATTTGAAAGGGATTAAACATTCAAGTAAAAATTCTTAAATTTTTATCGGGCAAAATGAAATTTTAAATGACTTATCCTGAGATGATAATGCTTGGGAAATTGTCGAATGGAAATATCTGGCAGAATTGTCAAGCGGGTTGTTAATTATAGAACTCTTGGGTAGCCCTTTGGTAAAAAACATGGATGTCTTCGGGTTGTACAGAGGGCTGCGCCACCCCCCTGAACGTGTTTTGATTACGCAAATATCTAAATCAGGCCCCCACTCGTGGGGGGTCACTCGATCACGGGTACCGATTGCGTTGTGCGCCATTTGAAACCGCCTGCCTTATCTGACTAATCCAAAGTCATTTTAGACACTTCTAACGTGTTTTGGCATAGTTCCACCCTAGATGATGATAGCGTTCTCAACAAGTATAATGGTGCAAAACGCAATGGTGACCGCGAAGTGCATAATCATCGATTTTATAATATTTTGAATATGGCATTCTAAAGGCATTCTAAAGGAGAGTTTGGCATTCTAAAAAACAATCTTTGGTTCTGCTGCCAATTTCAAACATAAGTTCATATTTGGAATCATGATATATAAATTGTGAAGAAAAAAACTCAAGTCTTTTATTTAATTCTCAACAGTTCAGGTGCTAGCACGGCAAATTTGTTGACATTGTTTGTTAAATACATGTGGTTTCTTCACCAATTTCAAAAGTAAGACCAGATTTGGAATTGCTACACATAATTTGTGAACAAAAAACTCAGGCTTTTTGTTCAATTATCAGCAGTTAAATTTAGATAAATTTACTCTGATCCACCGATGTTGTTCGTGCTTTGAATTGTTACGGATTCTTCTTTGGCGATTTAGGTTCTATTTGTCAATGTACTTAGTTAATCTTGCTGGAATGTTTGATGAAGCAATATCGAAAAAGGGTTCGAGCCAAACAGGTAACAATATGCAGTCAAAAAGAAAATTGCAAATCATGGTACTTCAAGGCAGTCAACAAGTTTAACAGAACCTAAAGGGCAGACGAATCATGGGCTGGGAGGGAATGACCGTAGGCATAGACATAGCATGCGCGGTGGGAAAATGATAATTGCGGTCTAACGAACATGCCCGGCTCTTCCTCTCTCATTTTACCAACGCTACATCAATGGCCAATACTCAAATGCTGGTCGATCGTTTAAAAATGGAGAGAAAAGCAATACATTAGCTTCAGTCTACTTCATTCTCAAAATCGGCTACTCATGACAACTTGCGAGAAAAAGGAAATGATGAAAAAGAGCAAAAACGTGTGAAGATATGCCGTCTTCATGGCGTAGCTACTTGAGTCGTGATCGTCGTCGCGAGACTTCACTTTCCACTGCCACTCGCCCCGCTCTCTGGAATTCTTTCCTCTACTTTATCCTTGCACACATCTTTCGCTTCCTGCACTATACTTTCCCAATTATTTAGAGGTTTTCGGCTAAAGTACTGAAGATAGAAGATGTAATAAGCGGCGTTATGTTTAGCTATGGCCTGCTTGATAAGCTCAGAGCAACGCTTGGGTCTACTATCATCGGACTCTTCTTCTCCTTCCCACCATTTCACTCTACACTCTGGGTTCCAGAGAAGGGGAATGAGCTCATGAGTAATTTTGAGTTTGGAGAGATGAGCTTCGGAAGTCGGGATAGTCTGGGGTGAGAATATGACGAAGAATGGCGTGATTTGTATCATCCAGCTTCACTACTCGAAAAGGGCTCTTCCAACGGACTGGGTCCATCTTGTAAACATGGCTACCCTCGCGAATTACTAGGGCGAATTACTACCTCGCGAATTACTACCTTCTGTACATGGCTACCCTCGCAAATTACTACCTCCTTCGATGCTTTCTCCATAATTCTTATCATCGCATCCTCAGCATATTAATCGATGAACCATGGCCCTAGGCGAAGTCTCTTTTTTATTGTACCCCATATCATACTCCAGAATGGCTTGGGAAGGCATTCTCATGTCACACTTAAAAAGTTCAAAAGTTCGGTGGTCATCGCTCTATAAGCCCTAGGCGAAGTCTCTTTTTTCTTGTACCCCATATCATACTCCAGAATGGCTTGGGAAGGCATTCTCATGTCACATTTAAAAAGTTCGGTGGTCATCCGCTCTATAAGGCATTAATGAAAGATTGATAAAGCGGCCGGGTTCAATCCAAGAGTTTTACTGCAGCTTCGCCGACTAGCTCTGCTATCCTCTCTTTCATGCGAGTCAAAGTTACTAACTTCTTAGCCACCGCCTAACTTTTACCGTTTGCCTTTTGATTCGCTGGCTACAGGTATAACCTCGTGATCATAATACTTCAACCATTTCCTTGAACAGTTTGGAAGTGGAAACGCTTCCAACATCTGCTCCAATTGTTTTAGGAATGCCAAACATACCCACCGTAAAGTCAATCAATAGTTGCGCTACATGATCTACAGAGATGAAGCACTACTGGAAACAGTTCTGAGACAGATGATTGATAAGTTAGCTACACGTCCGTCTGTGGTTCTTTCATAAGACCCTAAGATGTCACATTGGACGTGCTCAAATACTCAATCTGGCCACGGCAAAGGGCGAAATGAAGGAGTGGTCAGCCGATTCGCATTCTTCGTCGCCGAACAAAGCGCGCACCACTTCTCACAATCTTTCCCCATCCCATACCAGTAGGTGAAGAGAGTAAGTTGAGAGCACATTTTAATGGCTGACTGATGCATGCCACCCCTGGGGCGTTGTGAACCTCCATTAGCAGCCTAATCTGCATGCTACGGGGACAAAGTGACACTGCCTTTTATTTGTTATTGGTTATAGTATTCACTTTCCCAGATATCTTAAATAAATAAACTCGTGTTTTTCTTATTTTAAAAATTCCTAATTTTTGCTAAAGTTATGCTTTAACCCTTTTGACCTAGCAGCTCTGCCCGTCTACTCTTCAATGTAGCTTGCAACCTGCCATTTCTTGCTTTATTGTGGAGCCAGCTGCAATATTGTCTTTTGTTCAATTTGGAGCTGAAATTATGATAATTTATCCAGTTTGTTAAGTTTGATTAAACTTGAATACACAAACGCTAAATACTTCTAAAATTATACTGAACACTCGTTTCGTGCAAATTGATCACATTTGAATCCACAAACGCAGTTAACGATTCTGAAACTATTCTGAGTAATCTTTTTTGTGCAGATTGATTTAATTTGAATGCAGTAATTTGAATTGAATGCACAGTAAATGGTTCTAAAATTATGCTTAGCAATCAATTGGGATCAAAAACTGTTATGTTCATAAATTATTGATAAATACTGCAAATTGAAAGAGATTACTTTTGAGATAGGGAAAAATTCTAATATTAAATTTGTAAACCAATATTGTGGTTTTTGTTCCCATTTAGCTTTATGGGTTTGTGTGCTTTTTTGAAATGCCGTATTACATCACGTGGGGTTGTGCGCAGCCAGCTGAACTGTGGTCAATCGTTAAATAGGTCAGAATGTCATCTTTGCTAGTGATATGATGAGCGTCTTGGGCGTAGGTGGTTTTTGTCCGGATGATGAGGTCTATGACAGGAGGGTAGAAGAAGTGGAGAGAGACGGCGTCATCTTCGAGTTTCCTAGCAGCCGTCCAATTTCCTAGCAGCCGTCCATCGCTGCATCTCTTGATCCAGCAAGCAGCGTAGTGAGGGGATGGCAGTGGCCAAGGCGGTAGTGGCCAAGGCCGCCAGAAGAAAAATCCATCCAGTACAAGAAGTAGGCCGTAAATTTTAGCTTCTTAGTTTCTGTTTTTAGAAAATGAATCATAAAAAATCTAGAAGCCGAAGGAAAGAGGAAAATGGCAATTTTCTTTTCCATTTGTTAAATAATTATTTGCTTTGTTAACAACATTTTGCCGATTTTTCATATCTTTGAATGCTTTTTTCGTGATTCGTGATTCTTTCTGATTCATGAACTTTCAAATCTCTCCTTGCGAAAAGTCAGCGCTTTTTGCTTCGAAAATGTTTTTGAAATCTTATTTGTAACATCTTATTTGTAACAAACATCATTTGCATCGACGAAAGCCAGCATGAGGAAGACGCCGACAGGAGCGGAGAGTACCGGCTGGGAATCGGAGGAGGAGAGAGGTGAGTGGTGGCCAGTTGGTAGTCCCTTGCAGATCCGAATGCTCCCTGCGTCAAACTCCAGTCGCACAGCCCACCCAGCCTCATCCTTCCCTTCCTTTTACAGCTCCTCCAGCACCCAATTCACCTGAGCAAACTATGACTTAGACCAAGGCTACAATTGGGATGAGAAATGAGGCCTCTGGTGTATGGAGAAGAGAATAATTGAGTAGTCTGGCGAAAAATCGGGGCAAAAAGGTAGGGCAGAGGTTGGGAGGCTGGGGGGAGGCAAGCCGGCGGCGCTTTTGAGGCTGGAGGAGGAGTTCCCGGAAGGCGTCTGTGCTGCTCTCCGCCTCCCCTGCAGAGCCGCCCTCCAGGCGCACGTTGGCGCCCTTATTGGCCTTCGCCAAAGCACCCCTGTTCTCCGACCCGATGGCTATCAGGCTGATCGACTGCAACGCTGCTCCCATCGAAGGATTCCGATCTGCGCCACGGCTTTCACAAATCATTCTAAAGTAAGTCTGCATATTTTCACTATCAGATGAATTTTTACGTTTGCATGAAAAGGGGCCTCAAGGGCGTCCTGGTAAAATATCCCTCCAAGTTTAGGATGTCCTGGTCCAGTATCTCCAAAGACGCAAACCCGTTCACCTCTCCCGTCTTTGTCTTCATCCATATCAAGTAGAAAACAAGTATATGGCGCAGAGCGCAATAGGTGACTGCGGAGTGTATTCCCACTTCCACATTCAACGGAAGAGATGCCAAAAATGAAGGAATGTTTTCATTGTAAGGGTGATCATTTTTTCTCAAAAGGTTCTCTGGTCTGTGGTTTCTCAGCCAATTTCAAAAGTAAGCACAGATTACGAATCGGTATATATGACTTGTGAATCAAAAAACCAAAGTATTCTGTGCAATTATCAGCCGTTCAGCACCTACTGCTTATTGATGCTATCAGCAGGTGTCCCTCAAGAGAGTAAGCCTGTGGTTTCGCAACCATTTTCCAAAGTAAGCACATATTTGGAATCGTTGTATACGACTTGTGAATCAAAAAACCACAGTCTTCTGTTCAATTATCAGCCGTTCAGCTGCTACTGATTATTGATGCTATTGTCATGCATGAAAGTTTGTCACTCAAGAGAATAAGTCTGTGGTTTCTAAACCATTTTCAAAAGTAAGCACAGATTTGGAATCGTTGTATACAACTTGTGAATCAAAAAACCAAAGTCTTCTGTTCAATTATCAGCCGTTCAGCTGCTACTGATTATTGATGCTATTGTCCTGCATGAAAGTGTGTCACTCAAGAGGATACGTCTGTGGTTTCTCAACTATTTTCAAAAGTAAGCACAGATTTGGAATCGTTATATACGACTTGTGAACAAAAAAAACTCAAGTCTTCTGTGCAATTCGCAAGATTAAAAGTGCTACAGCGCGAAAACACTATATTGCAGTTTCCAAACCGTTATACCCAAAAAAGTAATGTTTCAAATGCTCAAATTCCGGGTCTACCTCTCCAGATCTTCCTAAAATAACATTACCTTTCAGGGAAAAAAAGTTTGTCCCAATAAAAGATAGGACATTGAGTTGATTCATTTTATAGCAAAAATACTGAAGATTTAATGTCAGACTTCGAACATAACTGACCTTTCTCTGGATCCTTTTCGATGAATGCTTTTCGATGATGAAGTTTAGTAACCTCTATAGACCGCGGAGCGGCCCGTCGGGCCACGCCACGGTCAAAAATGAAAGGTTTTAAAGGACAATAAATAGTGAGTCCTCGACGAACGCTCTTTGCATCCATAACGAGAGAGCAGATGAGGGGCTGATTGGAGGGTACTTTTTCTTTGAATTCCCTCAGCACATTCAGCATCATTTTGTCGTCAAGTCCACCCTTACATATTCGCCATTTTTGGAAAAGAAAACGAAAATGAATCGATTGATAACCTTTTAGTCTCTCAGTCGGGAGCTGAAATTTTGGATTGTCTGACGGCTGGGCAGGATGAGACAACCATGTAGATTTTGGTAGGTGGCTGAGTTTTTGTTGTGCAAGGTCAGTGCAATCCGCAACACCAGCGGCTTGGCTTTGGCAGCCCGGATTTGTTCCTCAACACTCACTCCTTTTTGAAGAAAAAACCAAATGTGACCATCATAACCTGAAGAAAACATGCGAGGATTGGGGGAAGCTTACAAGCTTTGCCTCTAGGTTTTGTAGACTGGACCAAAACGTCTGTCAGCGTAGGAGTGAGGAGGTGAGCCTGGAGGATTGGGTGGTCGGAGACGTTGATGCCATAGGCGAAGACGCTGGCCGGCTATTCTTCCTCCACCACGATGGACACCGGCACCTCCATTCCACTCCGCCCTCCAGCCAGCTTGCCCAGGATCACGGCTTCCACCTGGCCTGCTTCACTTCTTCTGGAAACCATTTTCTTCCTTCTTCACACTAATCTCCAGTCTGCTCTGTGATGCTAAATCTTTGGCAAACTGTCCATGGACTAGAGACAGTTTTCTTGAGCTGAGCCGCGAGCAGAGAAAGGACTGTGGCAGGCTGAGGGTTGGACTGGCCCCCGACGGATTCTCCTCCTCTTCTCCCTCACTTTCCGCTTCTGGGGCTAGGCAGCCAGGACACGTCCACTGCTTTGCAGTGCCTTTTTTCTCATGTACTTGAATTCCTCCGGAGATAGTCCAATGCAGTTGACGTGGTAGAGGCGACCACAGCCTGGGCGGACAAAGCATTCCAAAGCCGGGCTCAGAGCATTTTTACCATGGCCTCCCTTAGTTGTTACAATCGCTTCTCCGCACTCTTCACACATATATTCGCCCTCCATGTCTTTACTTAGGCCAGGTTTCCTCTGCAGAAGACGTTTATTTCTCTTTGCGCGGTGTGTGTTGAACCTGAACATCAGGATCGGATGCGTCCGTTATAAAATGGAGATGTCCAATACGCTTATTGTTATTCATGGACAGCAAACACAACAATTAACCAACATTAAATTAAATTAAAATTAACAACATTTATTATCTGAGTAAGTATCATAAACTTCCACACCAGCTTTTTGGGCATATAATTTTTTCTGTTAGTGTCAGCATAAAAAGTGATTGCAGATCCAAACGATGCTGACACCGTGGCAGTTTTGAAGAAAACCGGGCTCAAAAAGATGGAGAAATGACCTAGAATGACTCGATAACAAAAAGGCAATTCAGAACTGTTAAAATAGCCGCATCAGGCCCTCCACTTTTAAAACGCTTGTCTTACCATCTACTATAATATATAATTAATTCATTTATCTATGTTTTCAATTAAGCCAAGTTAAAAAATTTACATTACAAATTGTGTTTCAAACAAATGAGGGTTTGTAAAAGAAAAACCAAGAAAAAGAGGAGAAGATTATGTGAACTTTTCTAAGATAAGACATTGAGTTGATTCATTTTATAGCAAAAATACTGAAGATTTAATGTCAGACTTAGAACATAACTGACCTTTCTCTGGATCCTTTTCGATGAATGCAGTTCTGCTCATTCCACTTAATTTTACATCGCTAGAGTGCCAGTAGATTTTTCTGAGGGTGTCACATTATTCAGTGAAATAGAGTGTCCCGTTGATATATGTTCCAACTCATTTGCTTCAATTTCTTGGTTCATATTCATCTTTATTAGATCACTATCATCAATACGTTTAACAATTACATTCGATTTATGTTTCTTGCAACAGTTTCCCATTTTCTAAAGATTTCTGATCTTGAAGATTTAGTTTCCCAAATATTTGGGTTCATCTTTTTAAATTCATAATTTTATTTGATTTTTCATCCAACCATGCTAAGTTATATGTTAAAATGTAGAATGCTAAGTTTTACAATAAAATTGTTTTTGACTCATCTGCCAGTCGGTGGTGAGCCATCCATTCCATGCATTCGCCTGCTTTGCCTCCTCTTCCTCACCACTCTCTTCAGGGCACCCCTGCCTTTCAATATTTCAAATCTAATTAAAAGTAAAGTTCTAAAAAATAAAAGGTAATTGAAGGTTTAAACGGAAAGGCTAGGTATACATATTTAACAATCGATGTGTATTATAGTGTTTGTGTTACTTAATGGGTTTCATTAGGGTTAGATCATGTTGCAAGCCCATACTGTTCAAAAGAATTGGTTGATGAATTCAAGACGACATATATTGCGTGTGATTAGCATGAAAAAAATGATCACATAAAAATGCAGTGCAAGAAGGGTTTTCACAGAAGTGTGTGGTATTTAATGTAACACAACAGCAGCATTAACTTCCAGTTAATTTATACGGATTCAATTTTATTGTTTTGAACGATCCACCATATTCTATTTGAATACATTTGGCTTGAATTGCTTTGAGGTATCCATTATTATTCCAGAAAACAATTCTACCACATCCTCGGGGATAGCTAAAGGAACCATCTATGTCAATGCCAGCATAACCAACTCCATCAAACCGTTCATTCAAGATTCTGGCAAGTTCAACTGCCTTCAATGGTCTTGGAACAGGACTCAGAAATATTGTGTATCTATCTACCATCCAGTGAATTAGATTTATATCTGGTACCATCGGCAAGCCCAATATGGATCTCTTTTCTCCAAAAATTGAAAATGCCTCGAGTAAAAAGTCAAAGAAATAACATTACTACTTGTGGAATCTGCTCCTTGGACTGTTGCCTTTTGTTTTGGGCGCGCAGTTCAGGGTTTCTTTCCATGCGCGCCCAAAAACAAAAGGCAGATGACGCAGCAGATTCCACAAGTAGTAATTTTGACTTTTTACTCGAGGCATTTACAATTTTTGGAGAAAAGAGATCCACATTGGGCTTGCCGATGTTACCAGATATTTCTTCCACTTTTGACATAGTATAAAAAGCATATAAATAAAAAGGAAACCACATTGACTTGGGAGAGGGTTCGAACTCACCCTCATTTGTTTCGAGTCAATCCTTCAAACCACTTGGCCACATATCCCCATATCCTGTACCATCCAAATTTAGGCTTTATTTATTGAATATGCAATCCCTTTTGCCTGGCAGAGTGAAGTCTTCACTTCACTGCCCAATTGAATACCTACTATCGTCCATTGAATAGATGCGGAGGAGGAAAATGAGTTCGGACAAATGGTTTTGAACATATTTCTAATCATTGCATCCACTTTTGGGCAATTTCTCGCGAGTTTTGGTCAATTTGATGATGGCCTTTCGATTGCAAAAAGAAACAGAACGATTGGTCGTTTCTGTGAAGCACAAAATCCTTATCAATTTTAAGATCTAGCAATAACCCCGAAAACGTACACCTGGGTCGAAAAGAGGGGCTGGGCTCTGACGGACGCTATGCTCCCTTGCGCCAGCCCAATTTCCATAAAATTCTGAATCAGCTAAATTCCATGGGCGCTCATGAATATTTCTAGTAAAGCAGGAATTTGAGCAATTCAACTTTATGTAGAGACCATCATTGATCGTGTGATGACATGCTGAAACAAGTTTGACAACAGACGACGCAGTCTCATAAATTAGAAAGATGTATCCTTGGTTTAAAAATGAAGTTTATATGGAGAATTCCTTGGTGTGATTTGTGCAGGCGGCCTTGAAGGCGTCCTTGTTGTTGCAGATGGACTTGAGGAGGTGGGTGTCGGCTTACTAGCGGATCATCGGGTGTGTCTCATACACCTTCCCGCCCTGTGCCCGGATATGCTGGCCAAACTTGCTTGCATTCAGCTGGTTGGCATAGCGAGCATTTTCCTTGAAATGAATTTACCTGATAAATTAAATGATAATTTTCTAGGTAGTAGGAGGTAACTGGAGGAACTCAGCGATGTCCGGTGTGTCACTGATGGCGTCGGTCATGTTAAGATGAACACAGTGCAGCCAGCACCAAAACCGTTTTAGCCCCACCCACTCTGATATGAGGCGACGTCCGATGACATCTGTGTTGGACGGGTTTTGTCTGCATGCAGAGCAGGAGATCCATAAAGCTGCGAGAGAAATTGGAAAACTTAGCTGCCCTACCGCAGAGGGAGGTATTGGGGGAGGTGAGAGCGTGTGCAGGTTGATGCCACCCTCTCCATGCCTCCTTCTCGCCGCTCTGCCCTCCCCTCCAGCCTTTTTACAGCATTTGGGGTTGCAAAAGCGACATTCCAGGGAACAAGGGGCCGGGCAATGGACGAGAGTGGAGGGGCAGACAACTTCGACAGGCAGCAGGGGAACAGCGATATTG
>JASANA010002400.1:0-10323 GCA_030248095.1 Ptycholaimellus sp. GST1_10
CCTGGAAACCGAATTTTCAAAGCTTTTCATGAACAATGCAGCCATAGAAAGTGTAATGATATGCGCAAGCGAAAAAAATTCAGTATAAACGATCACATTTCAATAGAGCAGTGATAAAAATGCTGTTCCAAACATTTCTGTCTTTCCTAATTGCCTTTCCAGCTTTTGTAACTCCCAAATTATGTAAGGCTTTCACTTTTTTATTAGTATTAGTTATGGCTAGTTATTAGTTATAACTGCAAGCAAATCATAGAAGAAAATCATTTTTAAGACAAAACCAAATTTGGATAATACAAAGAACTAAGCTCCAAAAATTTGTCTTCACAGCTGAGTCAGTCTAATTTAATACTGTGGATCAATATTATGCTTCGTAGCATCCGCAAGCAAAGAAATTGGCAATAGGCAAATGTGCAGGTACCGTGACATCTTCGGTGGGCAGTGGAGCGAGCTACACGCTGGGCATGTATTACTTCGACAAGGGGCAGTGCAAGTGGACTTCCGACAGCGCTGGTGGCAGTACCATCCAGCTGGTCTTTCATGCAGGCGATATCCTGTACTACTACGTTGGCTCTCACAGATCATTTCGATTCCACACATTTCCAATCTCGCAATGCAGGCCCGGTATAGCGATCCAATGAGGATTCTCAGCGTACCCGTCGACTGTGGGTATAAGGGGATGATGAGCGTCACTTGCTATGGCAACATCTTTGATCGCAAGCTAGCTTTGACTTCTCTACTCTATTCATTCGCTGCATTTGGAGAATTACCGGTTGAATGTTCAATGTGGTCGCATGAATTTTGACAAAAAGTTTGACAAGAAATTCGACCCTAGTGTCAATAAATCAATTGGATAAATTTTAAATATTATGGTTCAATTTACAAAAAGAGAGCGTAATTTCCAAGAAATAAGTTATCATAACTTTTTCATGGCATTTTAAAGTAGATACTGAACGGTTTATGATTAGTTCTAAGAATTTCCAGAAATTGAAACGCATCTCAAATTTGACTGATAACAGACGACGGTTGCAGCTGCAAAGTGAATAAAGGTGGCCAAGACGAGGTAAAATATCTGCCAATTTCAAGAAGCACCTGGTCCAATCTGAAAAGCCGTGGTTGTAATCTTCCAACGAATCCAGATCCCCTTAAAACTCATACATCCAATGGATATATCATGTTCTGATGCAGCTCCTTTCTATGAAGTAAACTCATTTTGGCTTGCGGATGCTGCCAGAGGACAGGGCAAAACAAAAAAAAACTATAATAACCATCGCATATTTTTAAATAGTGCCATAAGCTCGCAGGTTGATGGGGATGGCTCAAGCACTGCAGGTTCACCGATTTCTCAAGCATCATATTTTTCCATAGTTCTCCAGCCAGTTGACTCCTTTTACCAAAGCATTTGTGAAAGGTCAAAAAGTCGAAAAGTAGCTATGTTTTAAAGACCTTTGGCGGAATATTAGCGGTCAGACCTCAAAATTCGCGTTGGCTTGAACAAGCTTGTAAGTGGGGACGATTGGAACGATTGGATGTTTTTGTAAAGCACAAAAGCCTTATCAATTTTAAGATCTAGCAATAACCTTGAAAACGTACACCTGGTTCGAAAAGAGGGCCTGGGCGCTGACACTTCGCTAACACTCGCTCGCGCCAAGCCAATTTGTAATGTTTCACGAGCTTAATGAAGTGGGCAGAAAAACATCGCAGACAATTCCCGCATTTTCTTCAACTTAAACTTTGACCAGCTCATGGGTAGAACTCTTTCATCGATGCAAAGAATCATCTGTAAATATCTTTCCCTCAATAGTAACGAATTCTTGTTCTATTCTCCAGGCAGGGCTTTTGAAATGATGGGCGGGAGCCCCCAAAGGCCCGCCGTTGCCCCGCTTCCTCCTCGCATTCATCCTCCGCCTCCTCCAACCCAGCCTAGCCATCAATTCAACGGCCAGCTCTGCAAGTGGAGCTGGAGCGGTCTCCCCAAAGGCCCGCCGTTGCCCCGCTTCCTCCTCGCATTCATCCTCCGCCTCCTCCAACCCAGCCTAGCCATCAATTCAACGGCCAGCTCTGCAAGTGGAGCTGGAGCGGTCTCCCCAAAGGCCCGCCGTTGCCCCGCTTCCTCCTCGCATTCATCCTCCGCCTCCTCCAACCCCCCCCCCCCCCCCCCAGCCTAGCCATCAATTCAACGGCCAGCTCTGCAAGTGGAGCTGGAGCGGTCTCCCCAAAGGCCCGCCGTTGCCCCGCTTCCTCCTCGCATTCATCCTCCGCCTCCTCCAACCCAGCCTAGCCATCAATTCAACGGCCAGCTCTGCAAGTGGAGCTGGAGCGGTCTCCCCAAAGGCCCGCCGTTGCCCCGCTTCCTCCTCGCATTCATCCTCCGCCTCCTCCAACCCAGCCTAGCCATCAATTCAACGGCCAGCTCTGCAAGTGGAGCTGGAGCGGTCTCCCCAAAGGCCCGCCGTTGCCCCGCTTCCTCCTCGCATTCATCCTCCGCCTCCTCCAACCCAGCCTAGCCATCAATTCAACGGCCAGCTCTGCAAGTGGAGCATCCTACTGATGTTTCATTGGACCCTTCAGTAGGCCTTCTGATGTTTCATCTAATGGATTTAAAAATTGGCCAAATAGAGAGCCCGTTCTAGTTGTGCTCGCCACAGTGTTGTCTACTAGAAATGTTGTCTACCGATTGGCTAAGAAACTAACCGGAAATGGTGCTCCTGGTAGAGGATACTACTATACTATTATTTTTATCAGTAATGTTTCCGTTTGTCGGTAATTGGCTAATCGGTTATTATATCAGCTATCGGCTATATTTTCCAATCGTTATACGGCCATTTCTCCCGGTTATTTTTAAAATTTTATGCTTTTTATGCCCTGTTTATTGACGTAGTACTCAATGAGTGAACCTACTCTTCCTTGATTAAATAGAGCCATTGCCAAGACGCGTATATAGGCCAGGTGAAACATCAGTGAATCAGGTAGCAGTTCTAGAGACTTATCGGTCGCTGTCGCTGTTGGCCACTGGCTGGATGAACTGGGGCTGGGACTGGGCCTCAGTGAGCGCGCGGCTGATGGAGTCCGTGAGCGATTTTGCCTTTCGACCCGTCGACGAACTGCTATGGGCAAATTTAGTCCCCTGGTCCTCAGCCTCTAGGCAGGACATCCTGAGGGACGTTTTGTATCGCCTTTCGTTTTGTTGCCACCCAATCGCAGCGCATGCAATGGAGCTAACTGCTTGTGAAAATTCTCAGGCTATATGTCAAGTAGATTTTGAGCATATTTCTTGCAACTTATCGGGAGCTGTATTTGTAATGTTTTCCGAGCTTTATGAAAGCAGTACAGGCAATTTGGGCTTGACTTTCTTCACCTTAAGCTTCTCTCCACTGGCTAGCACTGCTAAGTATGTTTCATCGATTCATAGAGTCAACTGTAAAAATCTCTCCCTCAATAGTTGATCATTTTCCAAGCGGGTGTGATGGAGAGGTGGGCTGGAGCTGGGGCAGTCTACTTCTGGGCCCTGCCGCTTCACTGCCAGGCTTGCGGAGGGAGCGCTGACATGTCTGGAGAGCATCCTGGCGACGGGCGACGGGGTCTATGGTTGCGGTGTGCGCCCTGTTTGGACCCCAACCTCTGCTTGACCGCCCCCAACGCCGTCCAGGCCCCACTGCCGCTCTCCAAGCCTTCCAGTAGCCTGTTCAAAGGTTGTAATTTATTCATGAGTCCAATTCGCCCAGTTGAGGTTTCATGAAATGCATAAAATTTTAACTGAATCGGTTTGGCTGATAGCGTTTCCGTTTGATTTTGGGTTTTAAGAATATGAGGTGGTCTAGGATTGGCTGTTGAAAGGCGCGAGGAAGAAGATACAAGGTTTGGTAGTCAAAGCAATCCGCATGTCATCGGCCTGCTGAAAGATGTGCAGAGCAAGGCTCCACTTTTATCCGCTTCCTCAAGCCCACAACTGCGCCGTTTTCTGCAACTACAAAATTGCTCAGTTCTCAGATAGAGCAGACCCATCGAAAACTGGCTTGAAAATTAGACATATGCTCCTCTCCTGCTCTCGATTAGTTCAGCACAAAGAGACACTGCCTAGGTCTGGTTCTAGGTATTTTGTTTGACACTTCACGCGGGATAACCAACCCTTGGAAATGTTCATCTGCACTCATCTTAGTCGCCAGCATGAGCCCCTTTGATTTCCAGGCTTCTGGGCTGCTCACAGGCCTTTCTTTGTCTTCGGCTCACAGGCTGCAGCACTCTGCAGTCTTCATGTTTTCCACTCCTGCGTCTTCGATCTGCGAATCATCATGTTTGTGGTGTTTGAAACATTGGGCAGATTTGGTGCAAGTTTGCAGGCAAGATTGGACATCGATGGATTTAGTGCCCAAAAAATCACTATGGATAATCCCTCACCATCAATGTTTTATACTTTGACCAGTTTCACGAGAGGGTGGCAAATCGAGGACCAAAATTTTTTAAGACTATGAACGAGCTATCTCCTAGCAAGCTAGCATAGTTTCTTACAATCGATTTTTTCAATAGTAATCGTTTCTTCATGCAAAAACTCAAAACATTGTCAAAAAATTGAATGAAACCACGCTCAATTTTTTATGCCAGTATTGGTGGTTGCAAGAAAATATCTTGAGAAAAAAATTGTTTTAGGGACAGCATATTCATTGCAAATAACATTGATTTTCTTACTGACCACTCGTTACATTCGCGAGATCATAGCGATCCAACTAAACCAAATGTCTCTTAACGTACCTGCTCCTATTCGTTTTAACTGAAAATTAAAATATGCAGTAAATAAGCGGACATCTATCAAAATCTCCAAAATAGTTGAAATTAAATCAAGACTTTAAAATTGACACAGTATGATTGACGAAGCATTGTAGCATTTTGAATTCGCGCATGTTCATGCTCCTGAGAAGCCAGGAGCATCGCAATGGCAGCGCTTGGAAACCAAGCAGTGCTGCCAGCCTAAGAAACCCGCACGACTAGCCCACAAATCCTCTGCACTCTTCACTGCCAGCACCATTATGGAGAAAACTAAGGTTCGCAATCAGTTTATTCTGGGTCTAGGTCTAGGGCAAAGCCTTAGTTTGCGTACTGCTGACTAAAGAGTTTTGAAATCTCACACTCTAGATAGAACAGGCATTGGCAGGAAGAGAAGGAGGCAGGAGGTGAGACGGAGGGGCTGCTGAGTCTGCTGGAGAAACTGCCGCATGTGGCCGAGCGCATCATGGATGAGCTCAGCGTCCGCGACTGGGCTAATCTTCAGCACAGCTGCCGGACGCTTCGCGCCGCCGTCCACCGTCACGCTCGGCCCAGCCTCCTCCGGCTCACCTGCAGTTTCATGGACATCACAGGCCGAGGCTTCCACTTCCTCATCCTCAAACGGACCCCAGCAGACCAAGAGCCTGGCTCTTTATGGGTAGGTACATCCATACTTGTCTGGGGGTCAAATGCTAGGTGACGCCCACTTTCGTCCTAAGAAGGGAGCCCTCCTTGCCTTTCCCTACGTGGTAGGTCCGGGTGGGGAGGGGCGGGGGATGAATGTATGGGACATGTATGGGTGCATCTGATCTGAGGCTAATCAATGATCAAGGCTGGTCAATGCTGTTGCAGATGAACTCCGCGTCAGATGAAGAGGGCGCCATCCGCGACCTGCTGGAGGCTGCCTGGAGTCGGTGGAACCTGAGCCAGGTGACGGAGCTTCGGCTGAGCATCCAGTGGCCAGCCAGGGCAACCCACAGACTCCCTCTCCACCGGCGGCTGGCGGAGATAGAGCGCATCGGCCACCACATCCACCTGCGTCGACTCCGGATCCACGTGGACTCCCCGGCCTGCTACCAGCACCTCTCCTGGCTGCCAGAGGCCGTGGGGCGGCTGGAGTCAGTGGAAGGCGACGCTTACAGCCTTCAATCTCTGCCGGGCCTCAAGGACTCCACCATTCGCCGGCTCAACGTCTCTATCAGACACGAGCTACTGCTTCTCACAGCAGCAGACCTCCCCACTACTCTGCAGCAAGTTCAGCTGCAGGGTCTTTTTGATGGTTCATCACTTTTCCTGCCCTTGGGTGTTCTTTATGTTGTCTAATAACGGTAGGCAATTATAAAAAATTTTGAATCCGTGGAGGTCGAATTCGTAAAATCACTTCATTTCCTAAAACTTGCACCCTATGCTTTACCACACTGCCTTTGCAAAATTTTCAAATAAGTGCTGTGAGCGTCCACTAATTGGGATGGGAGTACCTCTGTACCAGTTTTCATGGTTTTCTCATTTAACTCCTGAGCTATTGACAAACTTTCCTCCATTCAACCATTAACTACAATCCGTTTGATCCTTAGCAGCTGATAACATTGAGAGTAGGGCTGATAGGTAGAAATTACCCCATCAGATATTCCCCCCCCATGGCTTTATCCCCCCCCCCCCCCCCGATGAATATTGCCCCCCCATGAATATACCCGCCCCCCCATGAAAGTTTAATTAAATTTTATTATTTTTGCACGGCCGAAGGCAGCTGCGCGGAGGGCAGGGCGGTAGGAGCTCCGTAGGCCGGAGGGCATGAGATCTGCGAGAGGCCCCGGAGCGCAGCCTGGCCTGAGGAGCGTGTAGGCGAAGTAATAGGGGCCGTGGCGCCCCGGTGCCCGGAGGCCGGAGGGTCTGGCGCCCTGCCCGAAGCGGCGGGCAGCAAGGCCAGCTTAAGCAGTTACCCCATTTTTGCGTCCGTCTGTCCGCATATATATATAAATATCTGGTACCATCAGCAAGCCAAATGTGAATCTCTTTTCTCCAAAATTGAAATGGCCCGAGATAAAAGGCAAGGTAATTATATTACTACTTGTGGAATCTACTTCTAAGACATTTGCATTTTGTTTTGGCGCACAGTCCAGTGACCTCTTTTCATGTGCGTGCCAAAACAGAATGCAGGTGGCTCAGCAGATTCCACAAGTAGTAACTTAATTTCCTTGCCTTTTATCTCGAGCCATTTTAATTTTGGGAGAAAAGATATTCACATTTGGCTTGCCGATGGTACCAGCTATTTCTTCCACTTTTAAGATAAAATAGTAAAAATATTCAGTTTATACAGAATTTGAACTTGGTCCAAGTCGATTTCAAAAAAAAATATAAAAAGGTAAAAACTTTGCATTCAAGTGGGTTCGAACCCAGCTTTGACTCGCTCTAGTCAAATGCACAATCCACTTGACCACACATCCGCTTTACGAATTCACCTAATTGGGCTTTATAATTCCAAAACAGTATCCCTTTGCCTGGCCGAGTGAACCCTTCTCAGTTGGCCAATTGAATACCCTACTATCGTCCATTGAATAGATGCGGAGGAGGAGAAGGAGGAGGAGTTGGGACAAATGATTTTGAGCGATTTTCTCTAGTGTTCTGCATTTTTGTTCGATTTCTCACGAGTTTTTGTCAATTGGACGATGCACTTTCCAATGCAAACAGAATTAGAAAGATTGGAGCTTACTGTGAGGAGCAGCAGCCTTAGCAAAATTAAGATCTAGCAATAACCCCGAAAACATACACTTGGGTCGAAAAGCGGGGCTGGGCATTGACACTCCGCTAATGCTCCGTTCGCGCCAGCCCAATATATGTGTGGTTCCGGGGCCCGTACTCCGCGGTTTTTCAACGAAATTGGCTAATTTTTTGCATGAAGGTCCGCCTAGGTGGTATCTCCAGGCCATTTTTTGCGCTTGACGTAATTTTGCGTTTTTCGCCCAAAACCCAAAATTTTGATGTTTCAAAGTACCAAAAATCATAAATCGCTGGGTTTTCAATGAAATCAGCTGATTTTTGGCAGGTACATCCGTCAAAGTAATATCTTAAAGCTGGCAAAAGGAAATTTCGAAATATTTTTTATTTATTGATTTATAGTCAAAAACCCAAAATATTGATGTTTCAAAAATTTGAACATGCATAAGTCCATGGTTTTTCGATGAAACTAGCTGATTTTTGGTATGTACATCCGTGAAAATAATATCTTGAAGCTGGCAAAAGGAATTTTGGAAATTTTTAGTATTTTCTCGATTTATAGTCAAAAACCCAAAATCTTGATGTTTCAAAAATTGGAACATGCATAATTCATAGTTTTTCATTGAAATCTGATGAATTTTGGCATTTTCATCTAGGTGGTGTCTTGGGGTGAGGCCGCGCATCTTGGCAACCGCCGAGAATACCTTGTTTTATTTATTAATATTTAATTTCTTGCAAATTTTTGGTCAAAATTCACTCAGCAAATATTGCCCCCCCCCATGAGTCTAAACCGAGTTAGTCTATACCGTGTTCGTCATGCTACTAGTTAGTATATACCGCTATATAGGGCGTAGCCAACACAAAAACTAAAAGGCTCGTCCTTTCACTGTGGCAGTACCTACTAGTTAGTCCATGTAGTAGGTACTGCCACAGTATGGACCATGGCTCCTAAGCAACTATGGGTAGTACTGCCACAGTATTCGCGCATTTTGACTAAGCCTAAGGGGTTGCCGTAAACAGTATCCTAGTACTACTCCTCATAGTAGGCAGACTAACAAGTAGCATGACGGACACGGTATAGACTAACTAGTAGGTACTGCCCAACAGGCAACAAAAATTATGGGGGGGGGGCAATATTTGCTGAGCAACATGTGAGCGAAAATTCCCTTCAAAACTCATGGGGGGGCGGGTATTCATGGGGGGGGGGGCAATATTATTCATGGGGTGGGGGCAATATTATGGGGGGCAATATTCATGGGGTGTAAGTTCTACCCATCAGCCGAGAATTGAATGAAAGAGAGTTTTGAACAGGAACTGTTGAACGCGACTTCATCTTGGAGCTGCTTCAGCGGTGCCCTGGCCTGGCAGAGTACAGGACGGACAATCAGTGCTACATCCAGTTGGCAGAGCCAGTCCTGCTGGCCTGTCTGGCGGCTGGGCGCAGCTTCTGCTGGAAGTCACGCATTCTGCGCATCAACGACGGGGAGGGGACGCCGGAGGAGCGGCTACAGCGCTGGCTCACTAACGTCCGCCGCCGCCAACCCAGCCTTTCATTCCAACGCGACTGCTGGGAAGACGATGGTCTCCCAAGGCATCGCCTCATCTTCACCGATCCCAGCACTCCTCATTTCTCTTTCAGCTTCTGCTACCCTCGATTGCTCTAAAATGCTTTACTTGCTGTCATAATTTGAGATTCGCATTCTTTTGCCCTTTGCTATTGTTTGCCGACTTCTGCTACCGCTAGTTGCTAGCAAAATTGCCATCAAAGTCAACATTGTGAGCACGTCGTAGGAAGATGGCTGTAAAAAGAATATTAAAGAAAACATGAACACTGATATGCAGCTGAAGGTGAATGTTTGTTCAGGTCATTGCTGTGCTAAGGTAATGACAGAAATATCTGAGAGCAATCTTTTTTCGTGTCTGGATGGGCAACTGTCAGTTCGACAGAGAGTTGTCGGGAGGCTATTCTGTTACCCAAAGCTCATGGGCAGCTGCTAAGATTATTTCCTCGACGCATCGAGTCAACCGCGAAAATCTCTCTCTCAATAGCATCTGTAATCAGTGGCATTGGCAAATCAAACAAACGGAAATTTAGAAAACAGTAATAAGCATATTTACAAATTGCAATTGCTCTACTGTTGTTCTTGAAGCAGCCTGCTACTCCTGCTCCTGACGCCACCTGCCCCCCAGCCTTCTCTGGCCAGACAATCTGCCCCTCGGCCGCCTCTGCCCCACTGACTTTTCGCCTTCACCCTCCTCCTCATCCAAGAGCCCAGCCCAACCAGCAACTCAGCGTCCAGCACTGCAAATGGGGCCTCCAACTGATGACAAATGCCATGTACCCGAAGGCCCGCCTCTGCCCCACTGACTTTTCGCCTTCACCCTCCTCCTCATCCAAGAGCCCAGCCCAACCAGCAACTCAGCGTCCAGCACTGCAAATGGGGCCTCCAACTGATGACAAATGCCATGTACCCGAAGGCCCGCCTCTGCCCCACTGACTTTTCGCCTTCACCCTCCTCCTCATGCAAGAGCCCAGCCCAACCAGCAACTCAGCGTCCAGCACTGCAAAATGGGGCCTCCAACTGATGACAAATGCCATGTACCCGAAGGCCCGCCTCTGCCCCACTGACTTTTCGCCTTCACCCTCCTCCTCATCCAAGAGCCCAGCCCAACCAGCAACTCAGCGTCCAGCACTGCAAATGGGGCCTCCAACTGATGACAAATGCCATGTACCCGAAGGCCCGCCTCTGCCCCACTGACTTTTCGCCTTCACCCTCCTCCTCATCCCAAGAGCCCAGCCCAACCAGCAACTCAGCGTCCAGCACTGCAAATGGGGCCTCCAACTGATGA
>JASANA010002401.1:0-24902 GCA_030248095.1 Ptycholaimellus sp. GST1_10
CATGTATAATGTTATATAGCACATCTGAAATCTTTTTTTTGTCCATTTTATCAACAAGTATCAACAAAGTCAACAAGAAGCAAAAAGGAAGAGAGGGAGCAATCAAAAGGTGACAATGATCTACTCATCCTTCTTTATGTCCTTCTTCTTTTGCTTGGGGAGCTTGACAGTGATCTCATCCTCCTTCTTCCCCTCCTTCCCCTCCTTCTTCTTCTCCTTCTTCTTCTTCTCCTCCACCTTCTCCAGCTCCTCCCCTCCCTGCTCATCCTCAGATTCTTCTAGGATATTGAAGAGCTCATTGGCATGGCGGGGGTGCTGATTGTTGGACTGATAGGGGTTGGTCTGATTGTTGGTGTGATAGGTGCGATAGGCCAGCCCACCCAGAGGACCCAACACTGCCACCAAGACTAACACTAACACTGGCACCAGCCAGGTGAGCAGACTGGTACTGGTGCTGCTGGAGGGCTGGATGGAAGGGTCAATGGTCTGAAAAGCTGGACAATGATAAAAAGTTCAGGGCCAGGAGAGAAAAAGCAACTGTGCAGTGGATGGTGACATAGGGTTTACAGATTAGTATACTATAGCAGAGAGTGAGGTAGCGGTGTGTGCTGGGTTTGAGGTTGTTGCAGTGGAAGGTTTTGGGGTTGTTGATGGTGTGGATGTAGATGTGGAGAGCTGGGACATTGGTTCTTTTACAGGAATGCTGGGTAATATTGCTCAAATTCCTGGATGACCATTTTTTAGTTCTGAGGGAAATGTGAATAGTTTAATTCTGGACAGAGGTGGCATTAAGTTGTTTATTATTTGAGTAATCTTTTTTGAAGCCTCAGCCTGGATTGAGTGGTAACCTGGTAGAACCGGTCTAAATTTTATTTAATTTATTAATGACATGGGGTAGCCATACAATTTGTATTTCTTGATAAGATTGTCTATTTCAATGTCTAGTAAATGGTTGTTGCTGCAGTACTGTTTGGCTCTGTGGGTCTCTTGTGTAGTGACAATTGTGGATCCAATTTGTACGACCTAACACATTGTGACTAAATGAAGAACCAACCACAATTGTGGATCCAATTTGCATGACCTACCACATTGTGGCTAACTTAAGAACTAACCACAATTGTGGATACAATTTGCACGACATACCTCATTGTGGCTAACTGAAGAATTAACCGCAATTGTGGATCCAATTTGCATGACCTACCACAATGTGGCTAACTGAAGAACCAACCACAATTGTGGATCCAATTTGTACGACCTATCACATTGTGGCTAAATGAAGAACCAACCACAATTGTGGATCCAATTTGCACAACCTACCACATTGTGACTAACTTAAGAACTAACCACAATTGTGGATCCAATTTGCACGACCTACCACAGTGTGCATAACTTAAGAACTAACCACAATTGTGGATCCAATTTGCACGACCTACCACATTGTGGCTAACTTAAGAACTAACCACAATTGTGGATCCAATTTGCACGACCTACCACATTGTGGCTAACTGAAGAACTAACCACAATTGTGGATCCAATTTGCACGACCTACCACATTGTGGCTAACTTAAGAACTAACCACATTTGTGGATCCAATTTGCACAACCTACCACAGTGTGCCCAACTTAAGAACTAACCACAATTGTGGATACAATTTGCACAACATACCACATTGCGACTAACTGAAGAATTAACCACAATTGTGGATTCAATTTGCATGACCTACCACAATGTGGCTAACTGAAGAACCAACCACAAGTGTGGATCCAATTTGTATGACATAACACATTGTGGCTAACTGAAGAACTAACCACAATTGTGGATCCAATTTGCACGACCTACCACATTGTGGCTAACTTAAGAACTAACCACAATTGTGGATCCAATTAGCATGACCTACCACATTGTGGCTAACTGACTAACTAATCACAATTGTGGATCCAATTTGCACGACCTACCACATTGTGGCTAAATTAAGAACTAACCACAATTGTGGATCCAATTTGCACGACCTACCACATTGTGGCTAACTGAAGAACTAACCACAATTGTGGATCCAAATTGCACGACATATCCCATTGTGGCTAACTGAAGAATTAACCACAATTGTGGATCCAATTTGCATGACCTACCACAATGTGGCTAACTGAAGAACCAACCACAAGTGTGGATCCAATTATTTCGACCTAACACATTGTGGCTAACTGAAGAACTAACCACACTTGTGGATCCAATTTGCACAACCTACCACATTGTGGCTAACTGAAGAACTAATCACAATTGTGCACCTGGTTATGTTTGTTCATTTTCTTTTTTGGCTACTTTATCACTTGTCTTTGGCTTTTTCTTGCTGCAGCATCCACCCATTCTTTGCTATTTAAATTTGTGTTTATATTTCTGTAGGTCTAGCTGGTTTTCTGACACTTTTTATCAAAATAAATAAAAACAATTTCATTTATTTTCTGCACGTCAATTTTTATAAGGCATGCTTCTTAACGTATTTTAACCATGTTTCCAACATACAAGAGCATCTGCAAATCTATAGTCTTGGTACCATCTTTAATATAGCCAGGGATTTAAACTTAGCCAGTGGTGCAGTGTCTATCTGGTGTGAGAGGGTGTAAGGTGTAAGGTCTGGTGTAAGGCAAGGGCAAAGGTTGGGGTATGCTGTAAAAGGCTCAATTCTCAACGGATTTGGACACACTTTTTTTTCCTGAAAGGTAATAAAATTTTAAGAATATCTGGAGGGGCGGAACTGGTCCCGGAGCATTTGAAACATTACTTTTTTGGGTAGAAAGATTGAAAAATGGGGTATGTTGAGAAATGGCGAATTCTCAGCGGATTTGGACAAACTTTTTTTGCTGAAAGGCAATAAAATTTTAGGAAGATCTTGAGGGGTTGAACTGGTCTCGGAGCATATGAAACATTACTTTTTGGGTAGAAATTTTGAAAAATGGGGTATGTTGAGAAATGGCGAATTCTCAATGGATTTGGATAAACTTTTTTTGCTGAAAGGTAATAACATTTTAGGAAGATCTGGAGGGGTGGAACTGGTCCCAAAGCATTTAAAACATTACTTTTCTGGGTAGAAGTTTGGAAAATTGCAATATGCAGTTTTGTACTGTAGTACCTGAAGTCTTGAGAATTGAACAGAAGAGTTGATTTTTTTGTTCACTAGTCTTATATGTCGATTCTAAATCTGTGCTTACTTTTGAAATTGGTTGAGAAACCACAGACTTGATTTTTGAGTTACAAAGTATCATATATAGGATGCGCTCCGCGGTCACCTATTGCGCTTTGCGCCATATACTTGTTGAAAAAGGCAAAACACAAGCATCAACAATAAAGGCACAACAATGCTAACAAAGTCTTAGATCATATTAGAGCTTCCCTCAGTGAGGAGGTGGCGAGAGCGTAGTCAACGGTGCAGAAGTAGATGAAGATTGGCTGGCCAGGCCCGACTGCTCCAGATCTTCTGCACTCAGTAGATTCACCAGCTCAGTAGATTTCTTCTCATTCGTCCAAATAGCTGACTGGTAAATGGTGGAACCCAAACAATAGGCGATAAGTTGTGGCTTGGAAATTCAGGCCCACAGTATCCTCATCGGCAAAGATAACCATGCACAGATGAGGAATGACTTCCGCCCATCCAGCATTGGCGGTTCCATAATGACGAACGCATAGCCTGCATTTCGTCTCATTCGTCCAAATAGCTGACTGGTAAATGGTAGAACCCAAACAATAGGCGATAAGTTGTGGCTTGGAAATTCAGGCCCACAGTATCCTCATTGGCAAAGATAACCATGCACAGAAGATGAATGCCTTGTCCGTGCCATATAATAAATGAAAAATGTTTGAAATAATATAAATTATGATATTATAAACTGACTGGAAAATGGTAGAACCCAAACAATAGGTGATAAGATTGGTCTTGATTCATATGTTTAACGAGGACTGCCATTACTTTTTCATCTGATACAAAGCTCCTTATACATCCTTCATCCAAACTCATATTACACATGTTCAGTATGAGTAACTTTTGGTTGGTGACTTCTTTTTGTTCTTCTTTTTTTCTCGTTTTTCTGTGATCTTGTTTGCTGATTTTTTGGAACGAATGGCTGAGCATTGATGTTTTGTGATTGTGTTAAATTTTGGATTGGTCTGTTCTCTTAAACTTTGTTGTGGGTTTCTCATGTTGCGGCTTGTTTTAAGTGTATCTTTATAAACTAGTGACTCAGTGATTGGTGAGCTAAATAAGTGGTTTGTTTTGTTTGTTTTGGGCGCACTTGATTGTTTTGTGTTATCCATTCTTGTGTGTTTTGTGTTTGTGTTTATTGAACACTTGCTAAGCAGAGGCTTTGAACTGGTTTGGCAACTGTTTATGTTGTGTAATGCAGCTTTCTTTTTGCGTTTGTAGTTGTATATGTCATACTTTACTCAAGAGATGCTAATGTTCATTAAATACTGCACCCATGAGCTGTCACTGTATGATTAAAGTTGAAAGTTGGCTTTTGCGGAGTTTTCCATTAATGATTTAATTTCTGAAATGATTTTGGTTTCTGAATGCTTTTGTTTTCTGAATGATTTTGTTTTCTGAATGCTTTTGTTTTCCGAAATTGCAGCCATAAACTAGGGTCTACAGGAAGCCCATGTTTATGCACTACGTGAGCAGCTCAGCCCACAACATGCACTAGGTGAGGACAGTCTTTGCAGCTGCTCTGCCCACACCTTGTCCTTCGTGTGAGCAGTCTTTGCAGCAGCTCTGCCCTCAACATGCACTACGTGAGAGCAGTCTTTGCAGGAGCTCTACCCCCAACATGCACTACGTGAGAGCAGTCTTTGCAGCAGCTCTGCCCACAGCTTGCACTACGTGAGAGCAGTCTTTGCAGCAGCTCTGCCCTCAACATGCACTACGTGAGAGCAGTCTTTGCAGCAGCTCTACCCACAACTTGCACCACGTTAGAGCCGTCTTTGCAGAAGCTCTGCCCATAACAAACACTACGTGAGAGCAGTCTTTGCAGCAGCTCTGCCCACAGCTTGCACTATGTGAGAGCAGTCTTTCCAGAAGCTCTGCCCACAACTTGCACTACGTGAGAACAGTCCTTGCAGCAGCTCTGCCCATAACAAGCACTACGTGAGAGCAGTCTTTGCAGCAGCTCTGTCCTCAACATGCACTACGTGAGAGCAGTCTTTGCAGGAGCTCTCCCTCCAACATGCACTACGTGAGAGCAGTCTTTGCAGCAGCTATGCCCACAGCTTGCACTACGTGAGAGCAGACTTTCCAGAAGCTCTGCCCACAACTTGCACTATGTGAGAGCAGTCTTTGCAGCAGCTCAGCCCACAAACATTTTTGAAAAAAGCAAAACACAAGCATCAAAAATAAAGGCACAAAAATGCTAACAAAGTCTTAGATCATATTAGAGCTTCCCTCAGTGAGGAGGTGACGAGAGCGTAGTCGATGGTGCAGAAGTAGATGAAGATCGGCAGGCCAGGCCCGACTGCTCCAGATCTTCTGCACTCAGTAGATTCACCAGCTCCCCAACTTCCGCCCATCCAGCATTGGCGGCTCCATAACGACGAACGCATAGCCTGCATTTCTTCTCATTCGTCCAAATAGCTGACTGGTAAATGGTAGAACCCAAACAATAGGCGATAAGTTGTGGCTTGGAAATTCAGGCCCACAGTATCCTCATCGGCAAAGATACCCATGCACAGAGGAGGAATGCCTTGTCCGTGCCATAGAATAAATGCAAAATATCTGAAAAAATATAAATTATGAGATTATAAACACCTTGCTTGCATTAGAAACCAAATTGTTCATTCAGGATCATCAAGTATCGACAAACATAATCTAATGGGAGGCTGTTGTGGCAAACACAAGAAAGTCAATGAAACAACAAAAAATGAGAACGGTAACAAATGTGAAGTTACGGATGATCCGGGGCATGGATACGAAAACGTTCAAATTGCCAACGAAGATGGCAACAAAGACATTAGCAAGACACAAGACCCTACTTATACATCAGCGGTTAAAACCAAAGCCTAAATATCTCAGCCTTTAATTGTTTTATATTCATGATCACTTTTCATATTTGTACTTTGGATTAATATGTGCATTTGCTCTAGACATTTATTTTCCTTTAAATTCCTAATTTTGCAATTCTTTCATTTTAGTCGAACCTTGGAGTTTCAAATATAAATTTTATCTCTTGCATATTGTTTTACCAATAACCAGCAAAAAATTTGTTGGACCGCGGAGCTGCCCTTCAGATAGAGGTTACTAAAATTTTGTCATTATATATATACGGATTTGGACAAACTTGTTTCCTGAAGGTAATGAAATTTTAGGAAGATCTGGAGGGATGGAACCGGTTCAGATCTGTTAAAAATTATTCTTTGGGTATACAATGACGCCTATGGACGACTCATAGGCAACTTCGTAGGAGAGCTCTCAGCAGGAGCTCAGGGACTAGCCAAGCAGTCCTGGAAGGGAATCGATGGACTTGGAAGCTCCATCATCTGCCCCATCATGACTGTCATCGGGATCATCATCAGCCTCATCGCCTTCGTTGGTGTCATCGTGCTCATCATCTGGGTCTCCCAGTACACTGACTGGGGATCATCCACCTGACGGAAGGCTACGAAGTGGAAGTATGCCATCAACAACTCCCGCTTCGGACGAGCCCTCCCCGGATGGCTCCCCTTCAGAGGCGGACGCCCCAACGAAATACACCACGAACAGGAGCTGAGTCTTCAAGATCTTTGATGATGCCAGTCAGAAGAATCGCTAGACATCAACTCCGAGCACAATGCCATCATCATCCGAGAAGGCTCGAGGAATGCGTGATGAAGCCAAAGCCAACCAATCAGTTTCAGCGACGACCGAGAATTGCCCCACACCAACACCACTCTCACCGGTCAGACACCCTTGGTCGCATCCAACTACTCCCAGGCCCCATCGCGAAGTCGATCCTGCAGTCAGTCATCTATCAGGTCACAGCCTCCGTTCAACTCCAAGAGCGACCTCCGAGACAGTCATCAGTCACAGTCGCGAACGCCAGGCCTGAGCATGCCAAGGAACGCGACCTGGAACCGCTAGAACCCAATCGCGAATGCCCACCCCTGATAGACCCCTATGTATACACTCTCTGCTACACTTGGCCCCAACACTGACCTTTGCCTACCCCGCCCAGCCACTGCCCAAAGGGAGTCCTTCTGGTCACAGCTTCCTGTACAAGAAGCCCACTTCCGCCCCTGGGCAGTGTGCAGACGCATGAGTCCTTAGGTACCAGATCTAGGTTCCGTTATAAAGTGGTGGAGGGGTCTGCCCTATCAAGGGCAGGCCTCCTCAGTTGTGTGAGAATGTAGTGACTACTCCAAGCACAAGCGGAAGCCGTCAACTCCAAGCACAAGTGGAAGCCCAAGACCTAGCCAAGGCACCACCCAAAGGGGTCAAGTTCCAAATCTGTCCCCGCCACCCCAGAGCCGGCAGGATCTTCACCATACCCGAGGTCACAAGAAACTGCCGCATCCCTACGGCCAACCGCCATGATATCCCGCGTTCAAGTGTGAACTGGAGATCTACATGGTTTCTGTCAAATGGCCCTGGCCAGCCCCCACCCAGTACAACGTTGACCTACCCTTCCCCATCATCCGTCGCTCCATCCCTGTCCACGAGTGCATCACGGCATGGGAGGACCTCAAGTTCCATGGCGCCACCCTCAAGGCCCAATGACGAGGCTTCTACTCCATGGAACAGATGGTAGAGATCACGCACTACTGCTGTTGGCAGACCTTCTACTACTCCGCCACCAATCTCCATCTCTACATCAGGAACGTCTACTCCAACCACGGATCCCTCACCATGGATCTCAGGGTGGACCTCTCTGGCTGTGACATCAGCAAGGAGAGCTGCGTCACCCCAACCAGAACCGTCGTCTGGCACGACAACCCCCTCCTAGAGTACTGCCCCTTCAAGCTCCTCGGCACCTACCCGGCAGACATCATGGGTGACCAAGTACACATCCCCAACCTGCAGACATCGTTCATTACCTACAATCCCAAGAATGACTTCAACTTCACCAAGCCAGAGATGAATTGCCTGCCCAACGACACACTACCTACCCGTGAAGGCATGGTAGTGCGAATCCACTGGGATGTCAAGAAGACCCTCAAGTACCCAAAAAGCAACAAGCACAAGTGAGAGAAAGACACCCCCTGAGTTCACCTCCAGACCATCCTTCCCAGTGACAAGGATGTACTGCCCGGACACCCGCACAAGCCTGCCACAAGATACCACGACATGCACTGGAAGGGAATGAAGCCTGACTGGACCTGGTCTTGCCTCCGGCGAAGCTACAGCGATGAGGAGTCAGCAGTGAAGGAAGAATGGCTGAAGTGGCTTCAAAGTGGATCTATCTCCTCGGCCCTTGACACTGACAAATCGAGGCCCCAGGCTGATCAGGCCCACGAAGTGCAGAGGCTCAAACTTCCTGCAATCAGCCACCTCACTCACAAGGAACGAATCGAGGCTGTCCATCAGCACCTTGGCAAGATCAAGCACTGGTATGACATCCACAACCCCATCTAGGCCAAGATCCACTTCATCATCGACGAGCTTGATGACATCATCAATGAGGCCAAGCTGAGAGAAGAGCAGTGGATCTGCCTGCTGGAGAACCACCAGTACCAAGTCCTCAAGCAGCTCTTCTACATGAACCCCACCATCGGACTGTGAGCCTACACCAGTCACTCTGACATCTCCACCTCAGTCCAGGGCTCAGCCATCTACCCCGCCAAGCCCACGTGGCACTGATCTACCCCTACCATCGCCTCCCCGGCTCACCACAGTGCTACCTCTTCCTCCCTGTGAAGCTCGCCAGCGGAGAGATCCTGTTCCTCCTGGAGGGACCCGGCTGAGATCTCACCTATCACAGCCCGAAGGTGGACTGCCACTTGGTCCAACCCTGCATCTTCACGGACCCCATGATCCCAGGAGAGAGCCTTGCTCTCTTCCAGAACCTCACATACAAGTCCTTCGCTTCAGTCCTCCACAGCCCCTTCGCCATGCCCTTCGCGCCCAACATCTCCTACAAAGTGCCAGTCCTCTTCAACTCGTGGATCGAGATTCCCTTCTCCGCCCTTGCCAGCTACACTGCCGACATACCCGTCATCAGCTGTCAAGTCAATGGACTGGTCAACTACACCTGTGGCTTCGCCCTTGACCCCAATGCAATCGTCCACGGCATTGATGCCTATAGACGACTCATAGGCAACTTCGTAGGAGAGCTCTCAGAAGGAGCTCAGGAAATAGCCAAGCAGTCCTGGAAGGGAATCGATGGACTTGGAAGCTCCATCATCCACCCCATCGTGACCATCGTTGGGATCATCGTCAGCCTCATCACCTTCGTTGGCATCATTGTGCTCATCATCTGGGTCTCCCAGTACACTGACTGGGGATCATCTGCCTGATGGAAGGCTACCGAGTGGAAGTACGCCATCAACAACTCCCGCTTCGGACAAGCCCTCCCCGGATGGCTCCCCTTTGGAGGCGGACACCCCAACGAAATACACCGCGAACAGGAGCTGAGTCTTCAAGATCTTTGATGATGCCAGTCAGAAGAATCACTAGACATTGACTCCGAGCACAATGCCATCATCAACTGAGAAGGCTTGAGGAATACACAACAAAGCTGAAGCCGACCAATCAGTTTCAGCAACGACTGAGGATCACCCCACACCAACACCACTCGCACTGGTCGGACACCCTTGGTCACATCCAACTACTCCCAGGCCCCGTCATGAAGTCGATCCTGCAGTCGGTCGTCTATCGGGTCACGGCCTCTATTCGACTCTGAGAGTGACCTCCAAGACAGTCGTCGGTCACAGTCGCGAACGCCAGGCCTGAGCATGCCAAGGAATGCGACCTGGAACTGCTAGAACCCAACCGCGAACGCCCACCCATGATAGACCCCTATGTATACACTCTCTGCTACACTTGGCCCCAACACTAACCCTTGCCTACCCCACCCAGCCACTGCCCAAAGGGAGTCCTTCCAGTCACAGCTTCCTGTACTGGAAGCCCACTTCTGCCCCCGGGCAGTGTGTGGACTCATGAGTCCTTAGGTACCAGATCTAGGTTCCATTGTAAAGTGGTGGAGGGGTCCGCCCTGTCAAGGGCAGGCCTCCTCAGTTGTGTTAGAATGTAGTGACTACTCCAAGCACAAGCGGAAGCCAACTACTCCAAGCACAAGCGGAAGCCCAAGACCTAGCCAAGGCACCACCCAAAGGGGTCAAGTTCCAAATCTGTCCCCGCCACCCCGGAGCCGGCAGGATCTTCACCATACCCGAGGTCACAAGATACTGCCGCATCCCTAAGAAGGCCTTCCACTCCTACCACCCAGTTGATGTCTACAACACTGACGGCCAACCGCCATGATCTCCCGCAGTCAAGTGTGCGAACTGGAGATCTACACGGTGTCCGTCAAATGGCCCTGGCCAGCCCCCACCCAGTACAACATCAACTTACCCTTCCACATCATCCATCGCTCCATCCCTGTCCATGAGTGCATCACGGCATGGGAGGACCTCAAGTTCCATGGTGCCACCCTCAAGGCCCAACGACGAGGCTTCTACTCCACAGAACAGATGGTATAGATCACGCACTACTGCTGTTGGCAGACCTTCTACTACTCTGCCAGCAATCTCCACCTCTATGTTGGGAACGTTTACTCCAACCACGGATCCCTCGCCATGGATCTCAGGGTGGACCTCTATGGCTGTGACATCAGCAAGGAGAGCTGCATCACCCCCACCAGAACCATCATCTGGCACGACAACCCCCTCCTGGAGTACTGCCCCTTCAAGCTCCTCGGCACCTACCCGGCAGACATCATGGGCGACTGAGTATGCATCCCTAACCTGCAGACCTCATTCACCACCTACAAGCCCAAGAACGACTTCAACTTCACCAAGCCAGAGATGAAGTGCCTACCCAACAACACACTGCCCACCCATGAATGCATGACACTGCAAATCCACTGGGACGTCAAGAAGACCCTCGAGTACCCAAAAAGTGACAAGCACAAGGGAGAGAACGACACCCTCTGAGTTCACCTCCAGACCATCCTACCCGGCAACATGGACATACCACCAGGACACCTGCACAAGCCCGCCACTCGAGACCCCGACATGCACTGGAAGGGAGTGAAACCTGACTGGGCTCAGTCTCGTCTCCGGCGAAGCTACAGCGACGAGGAGTCAGCAGTGAAGGAAGAATGGCTGAAGTGGATTCAAAGTGGCTCCATCTCCTCGGCCATTGACACTGACAAATCGAGGCCCTAGGCTGATCAGGCCCACGAAGCACAGAGGCTCAAACTTCCTGCACTCAGTCACCTCGCTTGCAAGGAATGGATCGAGGCCATCCATCAGCACCTTGGTGAGATCGAGCACTGGTACGACATCCACAACCCCATCGAGGCCAAGATCCACTTCATTGTCGACGAGCTCGATGACATCATCAATGAGGCCGAGCTGAGAGAAGAGCAGTGGATCTGCCTGCTGGAGAACCACCAGTACCAAGTCCTCAAGCAGCTCTTCTACATGAACCCCACCAACGGACTGCAAGCCTACACTGGTCACTCTGACATCTCCACCTCAGTCCAGGGCTCAGCCATCTAATGTACAGCATAAGGCTCATTTCAAAAAACCAGAAGCCTGAAATTCAAATTTTGGTTTTCGAAACATCAGGCTAATGGGTTTTTGCGAATTTTCAAAAAAACTTTCAATTTTATTTTCACATTCGTGTTCAGCATCAAAATTTACCTACTGAGGCCCAAAGTTAGACCCAATTTCTCAATAATAACTCATAACTCACCTTTGAGCTTTGAAACATCAAGTTTCTGGGTCATAGGTCAGTTGAAATTTTTTTTTGTCAAGCTTCTAAAGCAGGGCCTGATGCGGCCATCATACCAGACATACTCAGAAAAAATGAGCCAAATCGGTTGAGAAACCATGGGGGAATTTGTGCTGACACACATATGTATATACTAGTAATATGGGTCAGTGGCCGCGCTTCGCGCGGCCACCTTAAGTTAAAGTTAAAGTTACGCAACCAATTGCATCCCTTAAAATCTTCCTTAAACATATTGACCTTTCAGAAAAATGATATAATACGATTTATTCACAGTTGAAAACTCAATTTGAGGACAATAAGAGAGCCAGTTTTTAAAAGAATCTTTAGTCCAAGCAGCTCTAAGAACTCAAAAACTTGATGCATGCAATCTCTCTAGGTCAACGAACGTAACATTGACTGGGTTTGTGGTGACTTAACTTTGCCTTGTAGAATTATTTGATTTATCCCAAAAACATCAGACTCCTGGGTGGGCAAGAAATCGAAAAATTGGCATCACTCAATCCATTTTTTCCCAAATATTTTACTGAAAACGTTGAAAATTAAACAATGGATTTTGAAGCTTTAATTTAAAAAAAAGTCCGACAAAGAAAGTTAAGAAATGGAGGAGCTATGAAGTTTTGAAGTCAAAAAAAGCCCAAAAATGCCAAAAATGCGCACGTTATCGATTTTTTCATATTTTCAACATTACCCTTGCACAGCGCGCCCCAAAAATTATTAAATAATTTCTCAATATCGAGACGTAGAGCTATCATATGCCAGGATAAGTCAAGAATCCAGGTGGCGCCGAGGCACCCCCAAAAATGGCATCACGCGTATTCACATGAAATTTAGACGTTTTGAAGTATAACCTTCTTCCTCAGTAACAATAGATTTCTGACACTTGTCAGAACAAACACAATAATAACTATTAAAAAAGTTAAAGATAGACATTTAAAACCAAAGATGATTCCAAGGTATTTTAGTGTGCTGTATTAGGACGTAGTAGAGGTAGAACACCATTTGGAATGTCATGCTGTCTTTGTACATTGGTTAGGTCAACAATCACTCGAGTTTCATTCATTTTGATGCATAGGGCCTCTGCTGCTTTGCGTTCATGTTGCTGGTTACACTTATGTATTACCTTAGCGGAGTCAAATTCTGGACCATGATTACTCCCCTGATGATCTTTGAAAACATTATGTTGGCTATCGTTGCACCAATTGCTTTTGTGTTCCTTGATTCTTGATTCCAGGTGCCTTTTGGTCTCACCTATATACATCTTGTTGCATTTGCACTTAATTTGGTATACAACGTTTGTCTGCAGCCTGTCTTCATATTTGCATTTTGGTCTGCTGCCTAAAAGGTGCCATAGTTTTGGTCCTGTAGTTGGGATTATCCGTATATATCCAGGGCGTACAGTGTTTTTTTGTGCAAACAGGGTTTTCTCATTGAAGTATGGCGTTTTGACGTTAATGCATTCTTGCTCATCATTACCTAAGCAGATAGCTGATTCTCTCTCGTGCAAGATCTTGTTTGTTGTTTTATGTATGATGGATGCAGGGTAGCCATAAGATTTGTATTTCTGGATGAGGTACTTTATTTCAGTGTCCAGTAGGTGGGTGTTGCTGCAGTATTTTTTAGCTCTGTGGGTTTCGCTTCGAAGTGAAGATAGTTTATAGGACAAAGGTGCACACGAGTCAAAGGGCATGACATAGTTGGTGTTGCATGGTTTGCGGTAAACTGAGGTAATAGGGTACCATTGATCACAGCCATCATCGTTCAGTTGTATTCCGCGTCTTACATTAACGTCCAAGAAGGGCAGACATCCATATTTCTCTTCCTCCCAGGTAACTTTTAGTGATTCGCATTTCTGGTTTAGGTGTCGGATAAAATGCTCCCACTGGTTGTCTTATGCTCCCACTGGTTTTATATATATAGACTCACAACCCTTTTTTAAGTGAATCCTTAGTACTGCCCTCAGGTAAAGTCGTGGGCGGCAGTTCAAAAATGGCATAACTTGGGTTCTACTGAAGCTTTTTCCATGATTTCAACGCCGTTTGAAAGGGAATTTTCTGGCTAGAATGATAATGTACATCATAAGGCTAATTTCAAAATACCAGAAGCCTGAAATTCAAATATTGGTTTTTGAAACATCAGGCTAATTGGTTTTTGCGAAATTGCAAAAAAACTTTCAATTTTATGGCCAGATTCATGTTCAGCATCAAAAGTTACCTACTGGGGCTCAAAATTAGACCCAATTTCCCAATGATAACCCATAACTCACCTTTTAAGCTTTGAAACATCAAAAAACATGCTTTGAAACATGCTTCGTGACTGCACCTCACCGGGTCTACATCGATTATAGAAACAGATTTTGTGAATTTTATCAATATCAGCAGATGTGCTCCTTCGATTTTAGCCTTGGAAATCGACTTTTGGCGGAGACAAAATTGACTTTTGACTTGCCAATGGTACTAAATATTTCTAGAAATATTTCTAATTAAAATCAAAAATATTCAAAATTGTTAAAAATAATATTCCCAGTGACCTGAGTGCCTTGACAGCGAGTGAGCTGTGAAAGACGTGGAGGGAGATGACCCCGCGTCCGGCGTCCCATATTTCTTGGATCTGCTGCATCTTCGACGTCAGCCGATTATCCTGTCATGCTTTATGTTTAGACCCAAAAGCGAAAATATACTACTACAAAAAGTGTATGGCTTGAAAAATTAGATCGTAGAATTCCTAAGGAAAACACAAACATATTGACATTCTTAAAATTCTAATATTGCATACTGTGTGTGCAGAGGTGAAATAACTAATTGTAGACGATGTTTAAAAATTAAGGACCCACCTTGTAGTGCTTAGCTCCGTCCGTGGTGTCCACGGTTTTCTGCAGATGGCAAAAGGAACGCGTACTTTTCCCCTTGCCCACGTAAAACACCGCTTCCAGGAAGCATTCGAAATGGGATGCATCTGCATCACGTGTCCATGGTTCAAAATCTGATTATAATATTTCTGAATGTTGAATTCTTTTCCCTGATTTCCTATGTGAAAGCCAATTAGAAAATAATTCAAAACCAAAATCAGAATCAATGTTTTTCCTTGCTCAAAAACACATCTAGATTGAAAGAAACTGAACCTGGAATGGGAGAAGGAGCCAGGTGAGACGGGAGGCGATCGAGTGGACGAGGATCGATCATAAGGTAGCAGAAAGCAGTTCGGGAAGGACCTTTGCGCCAGTGCGTTTTCGCCCCGTCGCCATGGCTTGGTCCTGCAACCTTTTGCACTATCTTCAGAAGTAGCAGAATTTGTAAAATTCAGTGTCTTTGGCACAATTTTATGATAAGTTATTGACCACATTTTAATTAAACCTTTTTTTGCTGTCGATAAATCAAGCCATTGAGTTGGAACTCACAAAAGCGCATCCCAAGAGCAATCTGAACATGAAAAGGGGATGCACCTCAGGACTTGGGAGGTACTTGATGAAAGTGTTGCTGGCCAGAGCGTGATCCAGAAAAGGACTGAAGTGATACTTGACCGGAGCTGTTTCAGAGTTTTCAACTTCACTGCTAGATTCGTGCGCTAGATGGTCCTTAAAGTTTTTTTAGGAAAAAAAATTTGCCATATTATGATTGATTTGTTGACTAATGAAATATCAGCCATTTGCCTGTGAAACATATCTGGTACCATCGGCAGGCCAAATGTGGGTCTCTTTTCTCCAATATTTGCAATTGACTCGAGTAAAAAGTAAAGGAAATACATTTTATACTAGTGGAATCTGCTGCTTGGACAGTTGCAATTTTTTTTTTGCGCGCCGTTCAGTGTCTCTTTACCTGCGCGCCCACAAACAAAATGCAGATGACGCACAAGTTCCCACTAGTAAAAAATTAATTTCCTTTACTTTTAACTCGAGTCAATTGCAAGTATTGGAGAAACGAGACCCAATTGGGCCTGCCGATGGTACCAGATATTTCTTCCACTTTTAATATAGGATAAAATGTATAAATACAATATTTATATTGTTGATTATATATTTAGTTAAAATTTTATTCGATAAATAAAAATTGTAAAAAAAAACCTTGTTTAAAAAATATGACGAAAAGAAAGTATTTGAAATTGAAAAATACAATGCAAAGTTATTGGCACAACTGATTTTTGAGAAATTATCTTGATTTATACCCAGGGCAATCGATTTTTGGGAGAAAATAGCTTTACTTTTGGCCTTGTCTGGTACAAGTTTTTTTTCTTAACTTCAAAGGAACAAAAATAAAAATGAATGTTTAAGAAGGATTTGAACCTTCGAACCACAACACAAAAAAAAAAAAAGAAAGAAGAAAAAAAAGAAAAAAAAAAAAAAAAAGAGGAAAAAACAAAAAAAAAAAAACAACACAAACAAACAACACAAACACAAAACAAAAAGCACCACACAAAACAAAAAAAACAAGAAAATCACAAAAAAATTAAAAAAAAAAAAGAAAAAAAAAAAAAAAAAAAAAAAAAAAAAAAAAAAAAAAGCAAAAAAAAAAAAAACAAAAAAAAAAAAAAAAAGAGTTTGATTTAATAAAATTAAAATCAAAAAAAAAAAAACCAACACAAAAAAAAAAAAAAAGCACAGCAAAAAAAAAATAAACAAAAAAACAAAAAACAATAAAAAAAAAAAAAAAAAAAAAAAAAAAAAAAAAATAATAAAAAAAAAAAAAAAACAAAAAAAAAAAAAAAAAAAAAAAAAATAAAAAAAAAAAAAAAAAAAAAAAATAAAAAAAAAAAAAAAAAAAAAAAAAAAAAAAAAAAAAAAAACAACAAAAACAACAAAAAAAAAAAAAAAAAAAAAAAAAAAAAAAAAAAAAAAAAAAAAAAAAAAAAAAAAAAAAACAAAAAAAGAAAATAAAATTAAAAAAAAAAAAAAAAAAAAATAAAGAAAATTCAACAAAACAAAAATAAAAAAAAAAAAAAAATTAAAAACAAAAAAAAAAAAACACACAAAAAAAAAAAAAAAAAAAAAAAAAAAAAAAAAAAAAAAAAAAAAAAAAACAAACAAAAAAAAAAAAAAAAAAAAAAAAACAAATATAAAAAAAACAACATAATAAAAAAAATAAAAAAAAAACAAAAAAAAAAAAAAAAAAAAATCAAAAAAAACAAAAAAAAAAAAAAAAAAAAAAAAACAAAACAAAAAAAAAAAAAAAAAAAACAACCCCACCCCCCACCCAACAGTTTCAGCCATCTGCACAATCGCCTGTACCACTGCACCACAGGTCCATATGACTTCATACTCATACTGAAGAGCTAAGACTAAAATTATATAGTGGGTTATACTAACCCAAAAAGTATCTCTTATCTATAGTTTACCTGCAATTGAAGTAGGGGAAATTTTTTATTCAGCTTAATTTGAATTCTACTTGCGACTGAAGAGGATGAAATTTTTTCTTAGCAAATAAATAAGTTTTATACCTTAGATTGTGAACTTTGTGCACTGTAAAAATTATCGTCAGTCCAATGTAAAACTAGATTAATTAGTGATAAGAGAGCACCTTACTTTAATGGCAATTGATTTGGTCAAAATGTAGTTGGCCCCCAAATTTCGCAGAATTTACCCATTAGTTGAGATATAATTTTTTTTAAAATTTCAAGTCCCAAATTTTGTCTATTTCTTGAAAACTATCATATGTACGTTAATTTAGACCAAGGCATATTTTTTATAATCAATTGCAATTAATTGCAATGGAGATAAGTAGCAGAGTCAGTTAAAAATTTTTTTGCTATATATATTTTTAAAAAATGTTTATACATTTTATTTTTCGGGAGCTCAGATTTTAAATACATATTAGTATTTTGGCCAGGTGTTCTCTTATCATTAATTAATTAATTTTGTGTTTTAATAAGGCACTAAAACTTTTTCAAATGCTAAAAGAATAAGAACAATTGCCTTATCAAAATTAAGATCTAGCAATAACCCCGAAAACATACACTTGGGTCGAAAAGAGGGGCTGGGTGCTGACACTTCGCTAACGCTCGTTCGCGCCAGCCCAATTAGCCAGGGAGTCCCAAGTAAATAGACACAATGCTCCTGTATGGTACCTGATTGGTGGCAGTAGCCACAGAAATTGACGCTAATTGCTTAGAATCATCTGGTGGTAACTCCAAATTCGCGTCCCCTTCAACTTCGTCCTACAACTTTTCTCAACGTTTATTGCTCATTTTGCCTTGCCGAATCTACCAGAGGAGAGCTGAAGGACATCTGTCGAAAGGAATCCTCCAAAGCAGGACTGCACAGGAGCACAGAATCATCCTTCGACTCCGCTGTCCTTCCTTTCTCCGGCGTCTCTAGGCTGGCATCTTTCAAAGGCTCTGGATTCCTGCAAACTAGATTTGATGATGTTTCAGCCAACAATCTGGTTTTCAGCCGTGTTTTAAAATTGTTAATCTTTCCAAGCAACTTCTTTGAAATAAAAGTCCAGCCTCTTTTGCTGAAAAGAAAAGATAAGTAAAAACAACGAAAGTGTGAAAATAGGCTTCATCGAGAAGTGTACAAACCGCAGGACACCAATTTCCAGCATATCAAAAGTTATGGAGAGCCAAATATACCCATCAGCGAAAGGTTTTAAGCCACTCGTCTTGACGCTACCATCGTCAAACGTCCGTGCCCCGCTTCGTTCCTCCTCTGCGGCAATCGGATGCAGGCCCAGTCGACCGTCATTCTCTTCCTTTTCTGAATAAGGCTGGGTTGAATGTGAACTGAGGAACAGAAAAACTGGCACTACCACTGGACTCCAGGAAGGAGAGGAGGGCCTTGCGACATCGATTGCGGCTGGCTGGCTTGCTGGAGGGCTCCTGACGCGCTGGGGGACAGGTGGCTGGAGTCGAAGCCCAGGCATGCCTCCCACTCTTTCAACAGTCTGCAATCCCAGACCAACCATCCTATTTGTTGCTACAGGTACATTTATTTTAGAGGGTATGTTGCAGAATGGTATGTTGCAGAATGGCTTTTTTATTCCACAGATATCACAATCAGTATACTGACTGTGAAAGGCTTAGGCTTGGTCAAAAGACATTGTATAGTGGCAACTGCGTAGGCTTCGCTAGAACACACAAAGGCCAGGCCCGACTGCTCCAGATCTTCTGCACTCAGTAGATTCACCAGCTCCCCAACTTCCGCCCATCCAGCATTGGCGGCTCCATAACAACGAACGCATAGCCTGCATTTCTTCTCAGTCGTCCAAATAGCTGACTGGTAAATGGTAGAACCCAAACAATAGGCGATAAGTTATGGCTTGGAAATTCAGGCCCACAGTATCCTCATCGGCAAAGATAACCATGCACAGAGGAGGAATGCCTTGTCCGTGCCATATAATAAATGTAAAATATTTGAAATAATATAAATTATGATATTATAAACCCCTTACTTGCATTAGAAACCAAATTGTTCATTCTGGATCATCAATTATTGACAAACTTAATATAATGGGAGGCTGTTGTGGCAAACACAAGAAAGTCAATGAAACGATAAAAAATGAGAATGGTAACAAACGTGAAGTTACGGATGATCCGGGGCATGGATACGAAAACGTTCAAATTGCCAACGAAGATGGCAACAAAGACATTAGCAAGACACAAGACCCTACTTATACATCAGCGGTTAAAACCAAACCCTAAATATATCAGCATTTATTTGTTCTATATTCATGATCACTATTCATCTTTGTACTTTGAATTAATATGTGTTTATGCTTTAGACATTTCCTTTCCTTAAAATTCTTAATTGAGCAATTCCTTGATTTTAGTCGAACCTTGGGGTTTCAAATATAAATTTTATCTCTTCCATATTGTTTTACCAATAACCAGCACAAAATTTGTTGGACCGCGGAGCTGCCCTTCAGATAGAGGTTACTAAAATTTTGTCATTATATATATACGGATTTGGACAAACTTGTTTCCTGAAGGTAATGAAATTTTAGGAAGATCTGGAGGGATGGAACCGGTTCAGATCTGTTAAAAATTATTATTTGGGTATACAATGACGCCTATGGACGACTCATAGGCAACTTCGTAGGAGAGCTCTCAGCAGGAGCTCAGGGACTAGCCAAGCAGTCCTGGAAGGGAATCGATGGATTTGGAAGCTCCCATCAGTCTGCCCCATCAGTGACTGTCGTCGGGATCATCATCAGCCTCATCGCCTTCGTTGGTGTCATCGTGCTCATCATTCTGAGTCTCCGGGTACGCTGACTGGGGATCATCCACCTGACGGAAGGCTACGAAGTGGAAGTATGCCATCAACAACTCCCGCTTCGGACAAGCCCTCCCGGATGGCTCCCCTTCAAAGGCGGTCACCCCAACAGAAATACACCGCGAACAGGAGCTAGAGTCTTCAAGATCTTTGATGATGCCAGTCAGAAGAATACTAGACATTGACTCCGAGCACAATGCCACCATCAACTGAGAAGGCTTGAGGAATACACAACCACGCTGAAGCCAACCAATCAGTTTTAGCAACAACTGAGGATCACCCCAGACCAATACCACTCGCACCAGTTGGACACCCTTGGTCACGTCCAACTACTCCCAGGCCCCGTCGTGAAGTCGATCCTGCAGTTGGTCGTCTATCGGTCACGGCCTCTATTCGACTCTGAGAGTGACCTCCAAGACAGTTGTCGGTACTAGTCGCGAACGCCAGGCCTGAGCATGCCAAGGAATGCAACCTGGAACTGCTTGAACCCAACCGCAAACACCCACCAGTGATGGTCCTGTGTCTACACTTCTCTGCTACACTTGGCCCCAACACAAACCCTTGCCTACCCTGCCCAGCCCAGCCACTGCCCAAAGGGAGTCCTTCCAGTCACAGCTTCCTGTACCAGTGACAGCTTCCTGTACCCCTGGGCAGTGTGCTGACTCATGGTCATGAGTCCTTAGGTACCAGATCTAGGTTCTGTTGTAAAGTGGTGGAGGGGTCTGCCCTGTCAAGGGCAGGCCTCCTCAGTTGTGTGAGAATGTAGTGACTACTCCAAGCACAAGCGGAAGCCAACTACTCCAAGCACAAGCGGAAGCCCAAGACCTAGCCAAGGCACCACCCAAAGGGGTCAAGTTCCAAATCTGTCCCCGCCACCCCGGAGCCGGCAGGATCTTCACCATACCCGAGGTCACAAGATACTGCCGCATCCCTAAGAAGGCCTTCACTCCTACCACCCCATTTGATGTCTACAACACTGACGGCCAACCGCCATGATCTCCCGCAGTCAAGTGTGAACTGGAGATCTACATGGTGTCCGTCAACTGGCCCTGGCCAGCCCCCACCCAGTACAACGTCAACCTACCCTTCCCCATCATCCATCACTCCATCCCTGTCCATGAGTGCATCACGGCATGGGAGGACCTCAAGTTCCATGGTGCCACCCTCAAGACCCAACGACGAGGCTTCTACTCCACAGAACAGATGGTATAGATCACACACTACTGCTGTTGGCAGACCTTCTACTACTCTGCCAGCAATCTCCACCTCTATGTTGGGAACGTTTACTCCAACCACGGATCCCTCACCATGGATCTCAGGGTGGACCTCTATGGCTGTGACATCAGCAAGGAGAGCTGCATCACCCCCACCAGAACCATCATCTGGCACGACAACCCCCTCCTGGAGTACTGCCCCTTCAAGCTCCTCGGCACCTACCCGGCAGACATCATGGGCGACCGAGTACACATCCCTAACCTGCAGACATCATTCATTACCTACAAGCCCAAGAACGACTTCAACTTCACCAAGCCAGAGATGAATTGCTTGCCCAACGACACACTGCCTACCCGTGAAGGCATGGCAGTGCAAATCCACTGGGATGTCAAGAATACCCTCAAGTACCCAAAATGTGACAAGCACAAGGGAGAGAACGACACCCCCCGAGTTTACCTCCAGACCATCCTTCCCAGCGACAAGGACATACCGCCAGGACACCCGCACAAGCCCACAACTAGAGACCATGACATGCACTGGAAGGGATTGAAACCTGACTGGGCTCAGTCTTGTCTCCGGCAAAGCTACAGCGATGAGGAGTCAGCAGTGAAGGAAGAATGGCTGAAGTGGATTCAAAGTGGCTCCATCTCCTCGGCCATTGACACTGACAAATCGAGGCCCTAGGCTGATCAGGCCCACGAAGCACAGAGGCTCAAACTTCCTGCACTCAGTCACCTCGCTTGCAAGGAATGGATCGAGGCCATCCATCAGCACCTTGGTGAGATCGAGCACTGGTACAACATCCACAACCCCATCGAGGCCAAGATCCACTTCATTGTCAATGAACTCGATGACATCATCAATGAAGCCGAGCTGAGAGAAGAGCAACGGATCTGTCTGCTGGAGAACCAACAGTATCAAGTCCTCAAGCAGCTCTTCTACATGAACCCCACCAACGGACTCCAAGCCTACACTGGTCACTCTGACATCTCCACCTCAGTCCAGGGCTCAGCCATCTAATGTACAGCATAAGGCTCATTTCAAAAAACCAGAAGCCTGAAATTCAAATTTTGGTTTTCGAAACATCAGGCTAATGGGTTTTTGCGAATTTGCAAAAAAACTTTCAATTTTATTTTCACATTCGTGTTCAGCATCAAAATTTACCTACTGAGGCCCAAAGTTAGACCCAATTTTTCAATAATAACTCATAACTCACCTTTTGAGCTTTGAAACATCAAGTTTCTGGGTCATAGGTCAGTTGAAATTTTTTTTTGTCAAGCTTCTAAAGCAGGGCCTAATGCGGCCATCATACCAGACATACTCAGAAAAAATGAGCCAAATCGGTTGAGAAACCATGGGGGAATTTGTGCTGACACACATATATATATACTAGTAATATGGGTCAGTGGCCGCGCATAGCGCGGCCACCATAAGTTAAAGTTAAAGTTACGCAAACAATTGCATCCCATAAAATATTCCTTAAACATATTGTCCTTTCAGAAAAATGATATAATACGATTTATTCACAGTTGAAAACTCAATTTGAGGACAATAAGAGAGCCAGTTTTTAAAAGAATCTTTAGTCCAAGCAGCTCTAAGAACTCAAAAACTTGATGCATGCAATCTCTCTAGGTCAACGAACGTAACATTGACTGGGTTTGTGGTGACTTAACTTTGCCTTGTAGAATTATTTGATTTATCCCAAAAACATCAGACTCCTGGGTGGGCAAGAAATCGAAAAATTGGCATCACTCAATCCATTTTTCCCAAATATTTTACTGAAAACGTTGAAAATTAAACAATGGATTTTGAAGCTTTAATTTAAAAAAAAGTCCGACAAAGAAAGTTAAGAAATGGAGGAGCTATGAAGTTTTGAAGTCAAAAAAAAGCCCAAAAATGCCAAAAATGCGCACGTTATCGATTTTTTCATATTTTCAACATTACCCTTGCACAGCGCGCCCCAAAAATTATTAAATAATTTCTCAATATCGATACGTAGAGCTATCATATGCCAGGATAAGTCAAGAATCCAGGTGGCGCCGAGGCACCCCCAAAAATGGCATCACACGTATTATATAAGAGAATGTAGTGACTACTCCAAGAACAAGCGGACGCCAACTACTCCAAGCACAGGCGGAAGCCCAAGACCTAGCCAAGGCACCACCCAAAGGGGTCAAGTTCCAAATCGGCCCCCGCCACCCCGGAGCTGGCAGGATCTTCACCATACCTGAGGTCCCAAGATACTGCCGCATCCCTAAGAAGGCCTTCCACTCCTACCACCCAGTTGATGTCTACAACACTGACGGCCAACCGCCATGATCTCCCGCAGTCAAGTGTGAACTGGAGATCTACATGCGTGACCGTCAACTGGCCCTGGCCAGCCCCCACCCAGTACAACGTCAACCTTTCCCCTTCCCCATCATCCATCACTCCATCCCCTATTCATGAGTGTACCACATCACGGCATGGGAGGACCTCAAGTTCCATGGTGCCACCCTCAAGACCCAAAGCAGCCGAGGCTTCTACTCCACAGAACAGATGGTATAGAGAGTCACAAGCACTGCTGCCCCTGGCAGACCTTCTACTACTCTGCCAGCAATCTCCACCTCTCTATGTTGGGAACGTTTACTCCAACCACGGATCCCTCACCATGGATCTCAAGGTGAACCTTTACCTATGGCTGTGACATCAGGCAAGGAGAGCTGCATCACCCCCACCAGCACCATCATTTGGGACAACACCCCCCTCTTGGAGTACTGCCCCTTCAAGCTCCTCGGCACCTACCAGGCAGACATCATGGGTGACCAAGTGCACATCCCAAACCTGCAGACATCATTCATTACCTACAAGCCCAAGAATGACTTCAACTTCACCAAGCCAGAGATGAATTGCTTGCCCAACGACACACTGCCTACCCGTGAAGGCATGGCGGTGCAAAATGCACTGGGATGTCAAGAATACCCTCAAGTACCCAAAATGTGACAAGCACAAGGGAGAAAACAACACCCCCAGAGTTCACCTCCAGACCATCCTTCCCAGCGACAAGGACATACCGCCAGGACACCCGCACAAGCCCACAACTAGAGACCATGACATGCACTAGAAGGGATTGAAACCTGACTGGGCTCAGTCTTGTCTCCGGCAGAAGTTTCAACGATGAGGAGTCAGCAGTGAAGGAAGAATGGCTGAAGTCGATTAGGAGTCGCTAGATCTCCTCGGCCATTGACACTGACAAATCGAGGCCCTCACGCTGATCAGCCCCACGAAGCGCGGAGGCTTCGAAAACTTCCTGCACTCAGTCACCTCGCTTGCAAGGAATGGATCGAGGCCATCCATTCAGCACCTTGGTGAGATCGAGCACTGGTACGACATCCACAACCCCATCGAGGCCAAGATCCACTTCATTGTCGACGAGCTCGATGACATCATCAATGAGGCCGAGCTGAGAGAAGAGCAGTGGATCTGCCTGCTGGAGAACCACCAGTACCAAGTCCTCAAGCAGCTCTTCTACATGGAACCTCCGCCGACGGACTGCAAGCCTACACTGGTCACTCTGACATCTCCACCTCAGTCCAG
>JASANA010002402.1:0-27188 GCA_030248095.1 Ptycholaimellus sp. GST1_10
GATAACCCGCCCGCGAACTCTCTGTATCCTGAAGAGGCTCCATCTGAAGCAGGGGACATCGACGCGGTGCAACAACAGTTTCAGGATCTGGCCCCTCCCAATGCGCCCAGCTCCTCTGACTTGAATTCCCCATCCTCTCAGCAGCAGCCCCAGCAGGATACCTGCCTTTCCTCTCAAAGCCCAGACTGTATGGACCTTTCCGATGACACCAATGAGGTGACTGAGCACGAGGAATCCTAGGTTTTTGTACGGGCCTGTTGCTGTTAAATGTTAAATTGTTGAATATGTCTTGCATTTTTTGTAAACTTGTTATTTAAATTTTTGCTCGGTTTGCCATGTTTTTTGTTCTTTGATTAAGTGGCCTGTTGAATGTTAAATTTTGCTGTTGAATGTCAAATTTTTGTAAATTTATTATTGACATTTTTGTTCGCTTTACTATGTTTCTTGTTTTTAACTAATAAAATCTTTTTTCAAAAAATGATTTTTGTTTAATTAGACTACTACCCTGGTTTAAAAACCAATCAAAAACTTTTTTTCAACCACTTTTTCAAATAGCTGAGGAAATTTTTTAAAAGAAAGCTTGGATTGTCAGGAAGAAAATAGTAGCAGTGAAAAAGATGTCTTGGCTGAACAGCATCGAGGACCGGATCAAGGCTATGGACAAGAAGTGGGAGTTGATGGAGCAAGAAATCAGTTCGGACAATATGGTAAGCACTTTGGACAAAGATCCAAAAGCAGAGACAAAGCAGCTTGCTGGTGCTGCAGGACATGAGCTGGACGATTCCGGATTCGAGGACATGGCTGTCGGAGAGAAGGAGTTGGAGGATGTCATCCAGCCAGTGCGCAAGCGACGCAAGCTGTTGCAGGAGCACAAGCTGCTCTCCCTGCGACCAGAGCACCGGTCCCCATCCATCACTCCGGAGCCCGAGCTGGTGGAGCTGCTCGGTGACGGTGACAACAGTGACCGACCAAACATGACCGACGGGGCTAGGCTAACAAGACGCTGCCAAATGCAAGTGCAAAAGGCAAGTTTCCAAATTTATTGTCAGTTTTTAGTGTTACCAAAAATGGAGTATTTTGAGAAATCCGTAATCATCGGAAAACAAATCGTCCTCTGGGTGCAGCAAGGGCTGGAGCTAATGAACAACCTTCAGGAACATCTCCACCTGCCTCCCATCCAGGTATGTTCCTTTTCGATTTTTGACCTCTTGGCAATTATTTATTATCAATCTAACATAAAATTATATATTAAATAAGATATATTATTTATATAATGAACATTCGTTTTGGAAAAAAGGAATTACTTTGTGGGAGCCGTGAGTGCTCTTGCATTGTGAGTGAAACATGGCACGCCTTGGTGGTGTGCGGACAGCCACTTCTAGCAGTCTATTACGACTGCTTAGAGTGCAAACAAAGTGCTGCCAAGGCGCTAATCCCGACCAGGACGATTAGCAAGTTAAAATTTGCTTACCTGGTTCAGAAGTAGTAGATTGTGCATTCATTGATGGGGACGCTCATAGTACCAACCCAAAGGTACCGGCAACCAATTCCTCACTGTATTTTGGAAATCCAGGAACCCGGCAAGCCAGCCTTTCATGCCTATTTAGTGGGCGGTTTTGCTTTACTATGAATGCTGAGATTGCCTACACAAGCTTTTTGTTTTGAGCTTAATTTGAAACACCAATGTATCAAGTAAAATTTTAAAACGCTCAGTTTACTATTGATTAATAGGCTTAATTTCCGGTAAGCTAATATACATGCGATAATTTGAAAAATCAATATTTAAAACGATCGTTTTTTTACCCACTTGGAGATTTTTCAAGTAGGTGCCCCCAAGCCTGGTTTTACCCAACATATTCAGGTAAACCTCACCAGTGTGAATAGTGAGTACGAGCATTACAAGTTATTTAGCACTGAGCTTATTGCACTTTTACATATCGTGAAGACATTTTCAGAAAACCGATCAGTGGGAAGACTACTTTTGCCAGCAGTTTATCCGTCAAATGCAGCAGCTGCTTCAATCTGATCAGTACAAGAGAATCGTCCAAGATTCAGTCATATTTTTGAATAGATTGCATTCCAATTAACAGTGGGGCAAACTAAAGCCTTTTTTAGGAGCTGAACGGTATGATGGTGGACCGTGAGTCGATGAGATCGGGATTCCAGACGCCTCCGCCTCGATTCCCAGTGCATCGTCCCCATCCAATGATCTCTGGTCATGCTCCCAGCCCCGACCCTAACATGCCCTGCACCTCCTCAAATTGTCTTTCTTCTTCCTCCACCTTTTCAGAAGGAAAAGGAGCTCAACAGCCTCAACAAGCCAACGAAACGGAAAACGGCACCGGCATGGATGCTTCGAGCTCTGTCAATGTTGCTGCCACATTGCAGGAATGCTGCATAAAGATGGAGCAGCTGGTGCACACTGAGAAACAGAAGAGGACCACCAACAACTCTGCCACATATAGTGTGGACAACTAACCATTCAATGTTGCACACTTTTTCACCTTTTGCACACACTTTTCAGCTTGCACAAGCATTTGTTCAAGCACACTACCTGCTTTGGATTGTTTTTGCCTATTTTTGAAACATTTGTTTGGATTGATGCAAGTAAATTTTTCAAAAAGCAGTGTCAGAAATTACTCACAACTGGCTTTATCTTGGCCAAAATATATACTTGCTTTTCCAATCAAATGCCTTTTTAGGAAATTTCATTTTACCTGTTTGAGAGCAAGATTCAAGGACAATGAGCAAGTCAAAGTCACTGAGCTGCAAGAAGAGGCAGAGCAAGAAAAGCCGGGCCAACAACAACCTTTTCGCGAAAGAAGAGCACGTGGAAGAGATGGTCGCAAGCAATTCGAGCATCAAATCTATTTTTCAATACCTTGACTCTAACGTTTAGACCTTGACTAGCAGAACATGTGTAAAATTTAAACAACCGACCCTAATTTTTTAGAAATCCGAACTCATGTGCCTGGACTTTTTCACCTTTATCACCTACGTCTTTTTGCGACTGAACAAATTTTCCTTCGACTTTGACCAGCAGAATGTGCTGGATGAATACCTTGAACTGCAGGATGTAATTTTAAGATTTGCATTGAACTCAAATTTATCCATACGGATATAAATTGCAGGAACTGGTGAGTAGAGGCAAGGAAGGTGTGTACCAGTACATGTGAGGCGTGATCTCTCTCTTCACGCGGGCCGTTCTTGAAAAGACACATATCAAAAACTCATGACAGCCACCCTGCCCTCCCCTCTTGTAAGTCATTTTTCAAGCCCTCAAACCATTTTTGGAAACTGAGGAATAAAGTTGGTAAAGGCAAAGACGTGGAACGAGGAGGAGACGGAGGAGGAGGAGAGGGAGGAGAAGGAGGAGAAGAAGGAGGAGAAGAAGGAGGAGAAGAAAGCGGAGAAGAAGGAGGAGGAGGAGATGACCTTTAAGTTGGCTGACGTCAAGATGAGCATGGAGATTCTCGACGGCTGCTTTCGGCTCATCACCCCGCCCCCCCTCATCACCCCCCTCTCCAACAATTCTGGTTCATTTCAATCAACTCAATTACCAGTCCCCTTCATTTTTGAGTGGTTTGAAGGAAGCTCCGCCCATGCTGATGTCATAAATGCGGGTGGTGCCAAGAAGTGCTCGATGGAGCCAAAGCAAAAGGAGGAGGTAGAAGCAAACTGCTTCAAATGATTATTTGAAATGGGTGTGCTTTGAAGGAAAAGGAGGAGGAAAAGGAGGAGAACATGGGAGTGCTGGAGGAGGAGGAGGAGGAGGAGGACGAGGAAGAATTGGAAAAGGAGCTGAACGAGGCATTCAAGGACGTCGATTTTGCATGTGAGATAGGCATCAACGCTGTCCCAGAAAACGCCGACACTATCTGCACCGGCAACTCCTTTGACCTCTTCACTCTGCCTTCCTCACCACCCCCCTATCCAACCAATCTGGTTAATTTTAGTCACTTCAAATAATAGCCCCTTTATTTTTGACTGGTTCAAAGGAAGCTCCACCCATGCTGATGACGATGTTTAAGGGCGGTGTCAAGAAAACCACAATTCTAATAACTCCAAGCCAAAAGATGGAGGTAGGAGCAAACTGCTTCAAATGATTATTTGAAAGGATATGTCTTGAAGGAAAATGAAGAGGAGAAGAAGAAGGAGGAGAAGGAGGAGGAGGAGAAGGAGGAGAAGGAGAAGAAGGTGGAGAAGGAAGAGAAGGAGGAAGATGATTCGGATCAGGAATATAAAGAGGAGACCGATTCAGACGATTCTGAAGTTATGTGTTTCTCTGACTGTGCAGTGTTTGGTATGGGCCATGGGTTCCCCTATACCGGCTAAGCAACAGTCTTAAAAATCCAAAAAAAGTTCAAATCAAAAAATTTATCATAAAAATTTTAAAAAACAAAATTTACCCAAAAATTGAGTTTTTAAGGCTGTTACTTGGAAAAGCATTTTTATATAATTCATATTTACAAATTGCATTTTGTATTGCATTTGTGTTTATGCAATAAACAATTTTCTTGTTCCAATTGTCAATCAATACTCTTGCCAGTTAAATCTGGTTTAGAATATTTTACATGACAACCGTTCATGAAGCTCTATTTTGTTTACCAAACCCAAGTTTACGAATAACATCTCAACATGTGGTGCGACCAAGTCTTCCCCTAGTAAAAAACCTTTCACTTTTGCCCATTTTTAAATTTAGTTAGAGTACAAAATTTGAATTGCAGTGCTCCCATCAAAAAACGAACCTACACGGCCATGCGCAGGCTTATGCTGCTCATCTACGTAGCCGAAGTGGATCACAGAGATGGAGTGAAAAATTGTTGTTGCCAAGTAAACTCCGAAGAGGGGACCATGCAAACCATGATTCAGGTTTGACACCCTTTTGGCATTGTCCCATTTACAACTGCTGTAAAAAAAGTACTAGAGCTTTTGGTTACAGGATTTTTTGCTTCAAAAGATAACGCCTGACAAGTTTGCCAGTTATGCCCTAAAGAGCCATGACTCGGTGCATCTCTTCATTACTGAAGTATGCTTTTAAAATTCTTTTAAAAATTTCAAACACTAAAATTTCATTTTTATGCCAAATTTTAGAGGGAGAATATGCTGGATCCGCCAGTGTGGAACTACCTTTTCCAAGAGTGGAACCCAGACGAGGCTTTCCCACCACATGCTCCCAGAATGATTCACCACTACAACCCATCAATGGAGCAGGACGATTAAGCCTCCTTAAAACGCTTTTCGCTTTTCCAATACTTTTTATGCTTTTCTACTATTCGCTCATTCAGGCTCGCATGCTATCTGACAAGCTTTGCAAATGTACAATATCTATGATATTCAAGTTTTCATAGTCTAGAAATATCTTTGCAAACGATAAAGCAGCATTGCTTTTGCCCCATCGACAGCAGCCATAAAGCCAGCGAACAAGAAGTGAACCAATGGAGCAAAGAATGGAAGGCGATGGGCTGCTGCAAGACGGACTGCTCATATGTCCGCAAAACGGTGGAGTTAGCTGCAACTGCGAAAGCTGCCTCTGCCGCAGAACCAAATACTTGGTTGCTTTTTGCATTGCCCACAAACTGGAGCAAATGAACTCTTCACACCTCGCTCCATTTTCACTTGCCGACATTGGAGCCAGCCCTTATATTGAAACTGTACGCTGTCTGCTTGAATCTCTCATGGACAAGGATGGACTTTTCAAGACAAATGCGTATACCGTTCAGGACCAACTTTTTATGTCTTGTCAGAATTATTTCAGTTTCAGAGACAATGCATTTGAGTTTTCAAAGTGGAAGTGTCAGCAGTATCATCTTATCAATGATGAATGGTACATTAGGTTTAATTGTAGATTGTCCAACCTTCATGTGTCTACCATTATTGCTTGGGGTTTTTGGCACAAATTTGCGCACCTACTATTAATCATTTCTGACATGACTGAAGGCCTCTGTTTTGTGAAACAAGCTGGCTTTGATATTAACAAAGCGCATTTTGAATTTTTATGGGAAATCTCAAAAAATTTTATAATAAACAATACCATAAAGCGCGAACCTTTTGATTTATGAACTAATGGTGGCTATGCTAAAATGCAATCTGGTTTTTTTAAAACTGGTCTTGATTTGCTTTAAGATATTGGAAGTGCTATTTTGCTCTCTTTTTGCAAGCAGTAAACTCTGGTATAACACGCCCCGCGATGGGCAGAAACAACATTTCCAAAACATCAAAGCCTCAGTGTGAATGGTAGGCAGCCAAAGGTAATGGTGCAGGCTTGCCGGTTTGAATGGGCTGAGAACGTCCTTCAGTTGGAGAAGAACGAGACAGAGGAATTGGTGTCATGCCATAGCCCCAAAGTCTCAAACAACCCTTCCATTCCCTAACCCCTTGACTTGTTTCTTGCTGCTAGGGCGAGCGTCAGTTTTCTCTACTCTGCCCAATTTGCTTAGTTTCAGCTAGCCAAACTAAAGCCTTAGCCCCTGTCTAAAGCATGAAGCAGGTAGCCAGTCATCACCGGCCCGCCTACAATTTTTGCAGCACCAGCTCGCTGCGCTACAAGGTCCTTGCCTTTCAGTTTTTCTAAGCGGACATCCTGCAGACCCCCCTTTTAAGCTGTTAGTGCTGGGCGGAAAACAGAATATCGCAAAGCCTTTGCGAACTTGTCAGTGCCAGCGCCGTGAAATGCAGCAGTCTGCTTGTACCTGCTGCCACCGCCACTCCATTCTAATCTTCCTCCTGCTCCTCCTTCTCTTTGCAGCCATTGTAGCCACCCTCACTGCGCATTTTACTCGCAAAACCTCGCTTCTCTAATCCACAATATGCTTACTTCAATCCCATCTCCAATTCCAATCCTACTTTTTGAATCAGCCATGATAATCAAGAGGCGTGCTTCGATTTTAAATAGCCATTTTCACCGATTTTTCACCAAAAATGCTATTTGTGCAAATTGATTCGTTTGACTCATTTTTAAAACAAGACCATATTTTGTTGGCGTCAACATAAGAAAAAAGAGTGGCAAAAGGCCAGAGAAACGAAAAGAAGCTCAATCGAGGGTGACAATTTTCGGCTCGGTGCGCTGAAGCAGATTGGGCTGAGAAGGGGCAGGGACGCTAAGGCGAGGGTAATGATCAGGGACTGAACCAGAGCTTAGATTGAAAGGAACAAACACCCCATCGATCACGTAGCCATGGATCATCGCGCCTGAGGGCTCTGGGAGCTGGGGAGACTTGATGCGGTCTGGGGACTGCGCTTCGAAGGGCTCGGCAGCGGCGGCGGAGAGTGAGGAGGCCTTGGGAGCCTGGGCACCGGAGGGGGCAGTGGCGGCGTCGCTAGGCTCCTCCTCCTTGAAGGCGAACTTGATGTTGCAGTCGCAGACGTCGATCTCCATCTCCTCAAAGCCCCCTTCCGACTCGCACGCTTCCTCCTCCTCCTTGATGCCCTTGAAGACGAACTTGATGCCCTCTTCCTCCTCCTCCTCACCTGCGATCCATCTTCCTCCTCCTCACCCCCAATATGGGTAAAGCAGAGCTCAAAAGCAGACCCTCGCTCCAGCTATCTACGATGATCCACTCGATCTGCTGCTCCTCCAACTCCTCCATCAGCTCGGAGGCTCGGAGGCCCACCTTGCCTCAAGCCTCTTCTTCCTTCATACCACCTACCTGCCTACAACAAGCTAAAAACCGTTGGGGCCCTTGGCGAGGCTTGAACTGGAGCTTGCAGAGCTTGGAGAGCTTGCAGAGCTTGGAGAGCTTGCAGAGCTTGGAGCGTTGGCGCTCTTGGCAAGCTTGCTGCGCTTAAGAGCCCGATCCACCGAAGCCATACTCTCACCTCAAAGACTCTCTCTCTACAATTCGTAATGAGCTCGTCACGCCAGCCTCCAGCGCAGCCAGCCTCCAACGCAGGGAGCGGACATTTCCAATGCTGCCTGCCCCACCAAACACGCCCCTTTTGCCTCCAACAGGACCATCGACCAATAGCTCCTCACCGAGCAGCCTCCATGGGGCCATCGACCAATCAGCGCTCACCGAGCAGCCTATCCACCAATCAGTGCCCACCGAGCTCAGATGGGCTGTTTTTCCCCCCTTTCACACGTTATATTGGTCCTGGCTCCCTTACTCGTGTGTAACGTGGAACAGGTGATGACATGGCGTCCGCGTCCGCATCCACTGCGGTTGTGGACAGACATGGAACAGGTGTCAGCGTCCGCATCGGCAGTGGATGCGGACATGTCCGCATTTGTCCGCATGGACATATGTTTTGTACATGTCCACAAAAAGTAGACATGACATGAAACCAGCCCCTGGCTGGACCGGGCGCCCGCGTTCACAGCGGCAGCTAAGGTCCTGAGCCCCATCCTCACCTTTGGCAGAGGGGCGGCAGCTCTCAACGTTGGTGCCTTTGCTGCCAAGTACAAGGCCACCTTTTGCTTCTCCCCAGTGCAAGCGCCAAGGCAAAATGGAGGAGTGGAGCAACTGGTGGGAGTCGTAAAAAGCTGTCTGAAGCCAACGCTCTGGAAGCAGCGCATAATGGACCAGCAGCTTGAGACGGTGAGGATGCAGGTGTAGGTGGCTGTCAACCACAGATCCCTCTGCCCTCTCACGGCAGCGCTCGGGGACCTGCGGCCACTCTTGCAGGCAGACATCCTGACTCCGTTTGGTGACATGGAGCGGCTGCTGCCAACAGCCAAGGTGCTGGAGACCCTGTGGCATATCTACCAGGAGCGTCAGGCAACGCTGGTGCATTTCAAGACCCGTTTTGCATTGGAGTACATGGGCTTCTTGCAGCAGTGCCATCTGCAGGAGGCTGCCCGGCGCAAGATTGACTGCTTTGCCTACCTCAAGTCTGGCCACATGTGCCTGCTGGAGGAGAAGGCACCAACGCTGTGGTAGGAGTGGAAGCTGGTGAAGATCGTGTGGCTATTTAAGGACAAGAAGAAGGTGCTGCGCTAAGCAAGCGTGGAGGATGCCGATGGCTACCTGGCCAAGCACTCCATCAGCCACCTCCTGCCCACCGAGATCGGCAACATGGATGAATATCCCGGCAATGAGGGCCAGGGCGAGGAGGCCAGAGGCAGTAAGCCACCCGCCTAGATCACCTTCTCTTCCAAGCGCTTCTGGTGTGGATTGAGTGCTGCTCAGTCACACCACCCTTTGCAGTTCAAGTTTTTCTTTTTTGGAAGGGATTGGCGGTGGGGGCTGGCTGAAGGTGGTGATGGATCTGGCCAAGTTGGAGTGCGACTGGAATGAGATGGAGGACATCTGCTCCTTCGTTTCCCCCACATACCCATTTTTTGTTGACTTTGTGTGCCTTTTTCATTGTGTCCTTTATTCGCCATTGTTGTACAGTGCATCATGTTTGGCCCCTAGTACCCCATTCTTGTTATCGCTTACGTACTAGAATGCCAGGAATCGTCAAGTTAGTCTTTAGCCATAGCCAGTGCTTTCTGTTGATGTAGTTGGGAGATGTGGGGGCTGAGAAGAGAGGAAGTTTTGAGGCAGGCGCCGGTGATCGGTAGTGATCTGTTCGATGCCTTTCTTGTCCTGCTTGAGGTGCTGTGAGGTTCGACGGCCAGCTAGGGCACGGAGCCCAACTTCGCCTGCGGGGAGGGCTGTAACCGTAGGATATGCAGGACATGGCCTACTGTAAACCTGGGGCCGGGTAGTGGGTCCATTCATTGATCCATTCATTCATTTTGAAATTGGCTGAGAACCCACAGGCTTACTTTTTTGAGAAAACATGTTCACTCTAGCAAAGAAAACATTTCTTCATTTTTGGCATCTGCTTCAGGTGCAATGATGGCCAAATGGAATCTGCATGGTAAATGGAAAATTCCAAGTGGCGGGTCTCCGAGTGATTTATCATTTCTATGTGTTCCATTTGGGACTCGGGCAAAAGGCGATTTCCCATTTCCATTTTTATCAGTTTTTCCATGTGGGAACAAAATTCTCTGCAGCTGTGTTTTGACCAGTTTTGAGACCTTTTTGATGTTCGGCAACTGCTGTAAAGCATAAAAGAAGGCTGGAAAACAACAACAATACCTCCTGAGAACAACAAAGCAGTCAAATTGAAACATAATGCAGCTGAGAATGTGGTCCTTGCGAAACTGGGCATTGCAGTGCATCAGCACCTCACTCACGACCTGATTGTAGGAGAGGAGGTTGTGTTTGTGATTAAGCATAGTGCCCATCGAACTGAAGAGGCGCTCTACGTCACTAGAGGAGGAGGGCATTGAGAGGATAGCAGCTGCAAAAGAGCGGATGGGGGGCTCCTTGGAGATGAGGGGGAGGATGGTGAGGTAGTTGTGGCGGACCTTCGTAGGAGCCTTGCACCAGACTTTTCCCTTAGCGCCAGACCCTATCCAGTTCTCAGGCAAAACTTTCCAGGCATCATTGCTCTTTGGAATCCCCATTACTAGAAGCTACTTCGTGCAAAGTGCACTGCAGAGTATTGCACAGGCCAAGGAGAGGAACTGCGCAAACAGGCAGTCAATTACATCCCCCAGAGGCACAACCCCTAAACTGCGCTCATACCTACCTGGATACAGTTGATGGCCTCCTGCACTGGCCATAGCGCCTCCACCAGCGGCTTGAATGATAGTTGCAGTTTAATGCTTTCATAAACAATGTTTAGCACAAGGCCAAGGAAAAGTTTATGCACCAAAGCCTTCATGTTGGCCAAAAAGTGAGGGAATGAAGGAGGAATCACAAAAGGGGCATCCATGACCATCTAATAGCCTTCTCAAGGACATGCCAGAACACCACAATAGTGCCTGCAATGGTACCAAACACCTTACAGCACACCCAGGGGTGTGGGAGAGAAAATTTTAGGGTTTTGGGGCAATTTCTGGCCATCTGGGGGCCTACTACTTGGGAAATTTTTCCATTTTTATCATTTCCCACCCGAAATGCTAAAATGGAATTTGTAATTTATCATTTCCAAGTGTTCCAAGTGACCTGCGGGTTGGCCACGAATCATTTCTAAGTGTTCCAAGTAGCCGGAAGTTTGCCAAAAATATCATTTTTTTATCATTTACCATTTTTTTCCATTTTTTGCATTTTCCATTTGGCCATCATTGTTCAGGTGAATGTGGAAGGGGGAATAAGCTGCACGGTAACCTATTGCGCTTTGCGCCTTATACTTGTTTCTTTTACAAATTTTTTGAGGCATCCAAAAAATTTGTTTTTGCAACAACTTAAAAAATGACGCCCCAAAAAATCAAGTGGCTAAGTTTCCAGATCTTAAGAACTACTCAGAGGATTCCCAAAATTCAAAAACCAGCATGCTTACAGGGTGATCGGGATGGTTCTTGTCACTTGGTTAAGCCACCATAGCTCAGCTTAAACAAAACTCTTTGTGCTCATTTTTGGTCCATAGGTACATCTAATCATCCTTTACTTATGGACCAAAAATTACTTTCTAACTCGCAACCACACTAGAATTATGGTCATGAATGTAAAACGAGTCAGAAATATTTACTGTCTTTTTTTGGCTGGCTTGAAATTCAGCCAATTTTGCCCAATATCTGTGATGCAACTAGTCACCATTTCCAGCCCATTTCCAAATCATAGTATCAAAATGTGGACCATTTCCAAAGCCACCAAAATGCCATTGTTCGTCTCCACCGATATGGACAGACAAAGGCTCAAATGCACCAAGCACTGTGTTCGTGGAACCAGACATGGCAACCTGTCACAACTCACATTCCGGGTCCTCATTCACCAGGGCAACCAGCACACTCCAACCGTTAGCACACGCACCCTCAAGAAGGCCATCCATGCAAAAACAGCACAGAGCCCCCAAATCTCCATTCGATCACTCACCACCGCCAGGGCGCATAGAACCATCTTTTCAATGATGTGAAAGCTGGTGCTGGATGATATGGGCTTCAAAAGCTTCTGGTGCCAGAAAGTCCACTTCCTCAGCGATGAGCAGAAGCGGGTGCATTATCTCATCCGCTGCTTCCGCAACAGTGGCATCGACCACATGTTCCTCTTTGAAGAGAAGATCTTCCGCATTCAGACTCTCAACAGAGCCCAGAACTGTCAAGTCATGTGCCGGATGAAGAAAAGCCACGTTGCCCACCAGCACCTCAAGATTCTTCGCCATCAAAAGCCTCACTCAAAGGCTTTGGCTGATGGTTTTGGAAATGGTCCAAATCTTGACACTCTGATTTGGAAACGGTCTGGGAAGGTTGGCTAGTTGCATCACAGATATTGCGCAAAATTGGCTGCCAATCAAGCAATCAAAAAAAGATAGTCATAAATTCTGACTCATTTTACATTCATGACCATAATCCTAGTGTGGTTAAGATCTAGAAACTAATTTTTGGTCCATAAGTAAAGGATGATTAGTTGTACCTATGAAACAAAAATGAGCTCACAGCGTTTTGTTTGAGCTGAGCTACAGTGCCTTAACCAAGTGACAAGAACCATCCGGATCACCCTGTACAATATGTAACTTTTTGATGATTAGACGGGTCTCGTTTCCTAAGACTTAGTAAAAAAACTAAAATGTGTACTTGCTATTGATAAACATGGCAAATGCGATGGCTATGCGCTTTGCGGAGACCATTGCACTTTGCACCAATGTACTTGTTTAACACGATTTTCATAGTTGGCATATCAAACAAGTTTATGGTGCATAGCGCAAAAGGGGATCTTGGAGCGCATACCCCCTTACACATTTCTAAATTTCCTTTCCTTTTATAAAATTTCATTCCCTTTCAGGAAAGAAACAGTTTGTACAAATCCGTTAAGTATTCGCTATTTCTCAGCCTACACCATTTTTCAATCCTTCTACCCAATAATGTAATGTTTCAAGTGCTCCAGGATGGGTTTCATCTCTTCAGATCTTCCTTTCAGGAAAAAAAATTTTGTCCAATTCCGTTGAGAATTTGACATTTCTCAAAATATCCTATTTTTCAACTTTTCTACCCAAAAAGTAATGTTTTAAATGTTCAGGGACCGGATCTACCACTCCACCTTTTCCTAAATTATAATTAACTTTCTAGAATAAAGTTTGTCAAGAACCATTGAGAATTTGCAGGGCTCCAGCCATTCCTACCTATATATATACTGTTTATACTAGTACCTTTTTTAAAAAGGTTTTGTCAAGATCTGTTGTGAATTGGATCAGGTTCAGCATTTAAAAAATTTATATATATACATAAACATACAAAAATCAGTCACTTGTATAGACCACATAGCGGCCCAAAAAAGCCTTTATAGTGCTACTGCAATAAAATTGTTCAAAGGAATTGTGCAATTAGGACATACTACACCCGTAAGCTAGGCATACTCTGATTAAATCGGTTGGGACTTACTTGGTGTAAGTTAAATAGAATGTCTAGGTATGAGTCAGGTGTGATGACATTATTTGACTGGGGGTTTTAACTGGGGGAACGTGTTGCATAAATGGGGTTAATTTGTAGGGGCTAACATAGTCCAATATAATGTGGCAGAGCATTGTAATAAATTGGCCTGGTGCGAGGGAGCGCAGCAACTGTCAGCGCCCAGGCCCTCTTTTCGACCCAGATGTATGTTTTTGGGGTTAATGCTAGATCTTAAAATTGATAAGGTCTTAGACGCTAGACCAATCGTTTCAATTTTTTCTTCATTGGGAAGAGCACCCACAATTAAGTCTGCACTCGCGAGAAAATCTCAAAAAAATTTAGTTTTGAAGTTGTTCAAAGTTTTGAAGCAAATTATGTGCCGTACGAACTCCTTTTTCTGCTGCTGCTGCTGTTTCTCCTTCGCATCTGCTAATGAACGGGTGTAGCTATTCATTTTATCACCACACCCCCACCTCCAGGACTTTGAACAGAAGCAATTCTCTTATCCATAATGCTTCAGTCATTCAGTTTAACATATGTCCCAGTATTGTAATGGTGCGAGCGATTGACCAGCTATTAAAGACCACTGAGTTTGAAATGTTTTTTTGTATTTTTGACCGCGGAGCGGCCCGAAGGGCCGCTTCGCGGTCTATAGAGGTTACTCAACTTTTGTCCTCATATATATATATATGTATATATATATGTCTGGAAATGCTGGGAACGGGCGAATTCTCAACGGATCTGGACAAACTTTTTTTTCCCTGAAAGGTAATGCAATTTTAGGAAGATCTGGAGGGGTAGACCCGGTTTCCGAGCATTTAAAACATTATTTTTTTGGGTAGAAAGGTCTAAACATTGCAATATATAGTTTTTGCGCTGTAGCACCTGTAATCTTGAGAATTGCACAGACAACTTGAGTTTTTTTGTTCACAAGTCGTATATAACAATTCCAAATCTATGCTTACTTTTGAAAATGGTTGAGAAACCACAGACTTGCCCCCTTGAGTGACAACCTTTCATGCATGACAATAGCATCAATAATTAGTAGCAGCTGAACGGCTGATAATTGAACAGAACACTTGAGTTTTTTTGTTCACAAGTCGTATATAACGATTCCAAATCTGTGCTTACTTTTGAAAATGGTTGAGAAACCACAGACTTGCCCTCTTGAGTGACAAACTTTCATGCATGACAATAGCATCAATAATTAGTAGCAGCTGAACGGCTGATAATTGAACAGAACACTTGAGTTTTTTTGTTCACAAGTCGTATATAACGATTCGAAATCTGTGCTTACTTTCGAAAATGGTTGAGAAACCACATACTTGCCCTTTGGAGTGATGAAATTCCATGCATTCATATTGTAAGCTGGAATGTGGTGTGCTCCGCGGTCACCTATTGCGCTTTGCGCCATATACTTGTTTCTATGGGCAAAGAGAATAGTTTGAACCTAAGGAAAGAAAATTTTTACATTTGCATGTTAAAAGTTGAGGAAATGACTGGTACCATTGGCAAGCCAAAAGTAAAGCTCTTTTCAACCTAAAATCAACTGCCCCGAGTGTAAAGTAAAGGAATTTTTCCAACTACTAATGGAATCTGCTGTGACACATGTATTTTGTTTGAGCGCACATGAAAAGAGCCTTGGAACTGCGCACAAAAACAAAATGCAAATGTCCCACAAGCAGATTCTATTAGTAGTTGGAAATGTCCTTTACTTTACACTTGGAGCAGTCGATTTTAGGTTGAAAAGAACTTTACTTTTGGCTTGCCAATGGTACTAATTATGACAAATTTTGAATGCTTACGTTGATAGAATATGGTTGGCACCCACATTGAGATGCATAAGGACCACCACTGACAACACCATGTTCGTTCCAGTAGCGCAATGCAGCAAATGTCCAACCACCATCACATCTTTCAACAATTAAAATTTTTGAATGGCTGAAATGAAACATGCAGAAAATATTTACCCAACAGTATCCGTACAATATTTACAGCATGCAAGAATCTGCTCGCTGCTCATTGCCAAACATAATGGGCAGGATTTTTCGTGACGGCATTCTTCAGCATCCATTCTTCCACACATGCCTCTAGCTTTGGGACATGTAAGACAAATTCGATGTGCTATAACCTGAGCCACCGAAACGGCCTTAAATATACTGGCCACTATTTTTGAGCTGACAACTATGTTAATTAACCCAGCAAGAGCCGCAATGACCTTGGTTGGTGATGTGACATACAGTCTCCCGACAGCTTTCATCTTTTTCTTCCCACCCAAGCGCAAAGTTTTCAGGTAATGGTTCCTAAATTGTTAATGTCACTGGGGGAGAAAATATGCTTTGAAATGGGCAAAACTGAAGTAAGGCAATCCTGATGATGTGGTATATCTGGTGATATGTCTAGATTGCTTCCAAGAGGGTATTTTATGCCAGTGTTTTTAAAGACTAGATAAGTCGATGGAGCAGGGAACTAAAACGTTCTTGTTTTAATTGTTAATATTCTTGTTAAAATGTGAAATATTTTAGTCTTACAGTGCAAACTGGCGCAACCAAGCTTGATGCATCTTTCGCAGCCATAAGAACCAGTATGAAATAATAGGATTCCATTCGTTTTTAAATCCTTGAAATTCTAAAAAAAATGTTTTAGGCTGTGTCGCAATTGTCTGCTTCTCTCAGATTGAAGGAAAGTATAGAGTCAACATTTTAGTTTTTGATCGCGGAGCAGCCCAAAGGGTCGCTCCTTGGTACATGGCTATTACTAAACATTTGTCCTGATACGTTTTATATATATATCTGGAAATGCTGTCCACAGGCAAATTCTCAATGGATCTTAACATGCTGTTTTTTCCCAAAATGTAATCATATTTTGGGAAGATCTGGAGGGGTAGACCCGGAATATGAGCAATTGAAACATTACTTTTTTGGGTAGACAAGACAGAAAATTGCACCAAATACTTGAGTTTTTTTGTTCACAAGTCGTATATAACCATTCCAAATCTGTGCTTACTTATGAAAATGGTTGAGAAACCACAGACTTACCCTCTTGAGTAACAAACTATTGCAACATCAATAATCAGTATGGCTGAGAATTGTACATAAGACTTAGGTTTTTGACCGCGGAGCGGCCCAAAGGGCCGCTCTGCGGTCTATAGAGGTTACTAAATTTTTGTCCTCATATATATATATATAAATATATATATATATATATATATATATATATGTATATCTGGAAATGCTGTCCACGGGCGAATTCTCAACGGATTGGGACAACTTTTTTTTTCCTGAAAGGTAATGCTATTTTAGGAAGATCTGGAGGGGTGGAACCGGTTTCCGAGCATTTGAAACATTACTTTTTTGGGTAGAAATGTCAGAAAATTGCAATATACCGATTTTGCGCTGTAGCACCTGTAATCTTGAGAATTGCACAGACAACTTGAGTTTTTTTTGTTCACAAGTCATATATAGCGATTTCAAATCTGTGCTTACTTTCGAAAATGGTTGAGAAACCACAGACTTACCCTCTTGAGTGACAAACTTTCACGCACAGCAATGGCATCAATAACCAGTAACAGCTGAACGGCTAAGAATTGAACTGAGGACTTGAGTTTTTTGTTCACAAGTCATATATAGCGATTCCAAATCTGTGCTTACTTTCGAAAATGGTTGAGAAACCACAGACTTACCCTCTTGAGGCTTGAGGGACAAACTTTCATGCACAGCAATGGCATCAATAATTAGTTGCAGCTGAACGGCTGAAAAATGCACAGAAGACTTTGGTTTTTTGATTCACAAGTCATAAATACCGATTCTAAATCTGTGCTTACTTTTGAAAATGGTTCAGAAACCACAGAATTTTCCTTTTGAGATGCAATGCTCACCCTCACAACAGATTTTGCTACATGTGAAGGTGCAAGCGCTCCGCGGTCACCTATTGCGCTTTGCGCCATATACTTGTTGATTCACAAGTTGTATATAATTATTCCAAATCTGTGCTTACTTTTGAAAATGGTTGAGAAATCACAGATTTGCCCGCTTGAGTGACCAACTTTCATGCATGACAATAGCATCAATAATCAGTAGCAGCTGAACAGCTGAGAATTAAACATAAGGCTTTGTCGTTTGACTGCGAAGCCTGGCCAAAGGGCCCACTTTGCAGTCCTTACAAGTCATGCAATAATTTTCCTAATATATATATATATATATATATATATAGGTATCTGGAATGGCCGGGGCCCTGCAAATTCTCAACGTATTTGGGCAAACTTTTTTTCCTGAAAGCTAAAGCTTGGTGCTTGGATATATATATAACTTGGCAGTGTACCAGCTAGTTCTAAACTAAATTGGCTATACTTTTTTTCCTGAAAGGTAATTATTGTCTTTAGAAATCTGGCAGGGTGGGATTGGTGCCGGACTATTACAAACATTTATTTCCTGAGTAGAAAATTTTTTTCCCCAAAAATATACCATTTTGGACTGACAACTTTGAAAATTATGTCAAAAAGTTTCCAAGTTGAATTGTTGTCAAAATTTTTCAGATCAAGCCGAATTCAAAACGAAAATGGCCAAAAAAATTTTAATCAATAGCTTATTTTATATTAAGAATATCTGGATGGGTTAAAATGGTCCCGGAGCAAATGAAACATCACTTTTTGGGTAGAACGTTTAAAATATGGGGCATGCTGGGAAATGGTGAATTTTCAACGGATTTAGACAAACTTTTTTTCCTGAAAGGTAATTATATTTTAAGAAAATGTGGAGGACTGGTTCTGGTACCTGAGCATTTGAAACATTTTTTTGGGTAGCACAGTTGAAAAATAGTATTTTTTTGAAAAATGGCGAGAATTTTTTGAGAAATGGCGTATTTTTTTTGAGAATCAACGGATTTGGACAAACTTTTTTTCCTGAAAGGAAATGCAATTTTAGGAAGTTCTGGAGACTTGAAACCAGTCCTGGAGCACTTGAAACATTTGAAACATTACTATTTAGAGTAGAAATTTTTTTCTCAGAAAACGTATATTTTGCTTTGTATCAGCTGAACTGTTAAGATACAAAGAGAAGACTTGAGTCTTTTTTTTGTTTTTTTTGTTTTAACGGTTCCCATCCATCATCAACCGCGCTAACTACTGTGTCCATCTGTTGAAAAAATGCCTCAACGCAGCCTCACCCAAACTGCTAACCAAAGCCTTCTCAACCTATGCCCGCCCCATCCTGGAGTACGCAAGTCCACTCTGGTCCCCTAGCAGCGCCTCTGAGACTGAGCGAGTGGAGAAAGTGCAGAGGAAGTTCACTAAGTTCATCTTCCGCCGGTGCCGCCTAGCAAACCCTATCGGAGGCTATGCAGGTAGGCTAGCTGTCCTCAACCTAGAGTCCCTGGCAAGGCGCAGGCTCATTGCCGACCTTCAGCTTATCCACAGATGCTTTAAACTCTGCCTCCTGCACCGAGACCCCCATGAAGCACCTTCTCAGGCTGCCCAGGAAAAGCTGCATGGGTGCCCCATATTTTTCCCCTTTATCAACTCTGGCCAGCTTACTTTTGAAATTCGTGAAGAAACCACAGACTTGGCCACAAAATTTGCGTCATTCAACAAACAACACCAATGACATTATTATTATATAGTGGGTTATACTAACCCAAAGGGTATCTCTTATCTTCTGTTTATCTGCAATTGAAGTGGAGGAAATATTTTTGACCGCGGAGCGGCCCGAAGGGCCGCTCCGCGGTCTATAGAGGTTACTGAACTTTTGTCCTGATATATGCGTATATATATATATATATATATATATATATATGTATCTGGAAATGCTGGGAACGGGCGAATTCTCAAACGGATTGGGACAAACTTTTTTTCCCTGAAAGGTAATGCTATTTTAGGAAGATCTGGAGGGGTAGACCCGGAATTTGAGCATTTGAAACATTACTTTTCTGGGTAGAAAGGTTGAAAAATGGGGTATGTTGAGAAATGGCGAATTCTCAACGGATTGGGACAAACTTTTTTTTTGCTGAAAGGTAATAAAATTTTAAGAAGATCTGGAGGGGTGGAACAAGTCCCGGAGCATTTGAAACTTTACTTTTTTGGGTAGAAATGTTGAAAAATGGGGTATGTTGAGAAATGGCGAATTCTCAATGGATTGGGACAAACTTTTTTTTTGCTTAAAGGTAATAACATTTTAAGAAGATCTGGAGTGGTGGAACAAGTCCCAGAGCATTTGAAACATTATTTTTTTGAGTAGAAAGGTTGAAAAATGGGGTATGTTAAGAAATGGCGAATTTTCAACGGTTTGTGACAAACTTTTTTTACTTGAAAGGTAATAAAATTCTGCAACGTTCTGGATTTGGTCCCCAACCTTTTGAAACATCCCTTATTTGGGTAAAACTCATAAAAGTTAAGACTTGTGAGGTGTTTAGCTCCGCGGTCACCTATTGCGCTCTGCGCCATATACTTGTTTATTTGGTAACTAAGATTTTATTAAAGTCAGAAAGCAATTTAATAGGCAACCCGCTAACATGACATTTGTAGGCCAGCAGGGTTGCTTATCCATACATGTTAAGCAAGTTTGATCTTCATACATGATTTGACTGATGGGGTTAACATGTTGGAATTTGAACCGGTTGAACCTGATGTTTAACTGGTTGATCGCAAAAAACTCAATGTTTTCTTAATCAATAACACACGTTTGTTTCATAGTTCAGAAGCAATCTTAAGGCACTACAACTCTATCCACACATTCCGGGTGCACTTTTAAGATGGTGTATGGCTCATAGTTGTCTTCAAATGACAAGCTTGCCCAGTGCGCCATGAACCTCCAGACTTCCTGATCATCTGCCTAGTTTCTACATGCCAGCCCATTGCCAAGTCTTCTATCACATGTCGTATACCTTCCCTGTGTTTTAGCATCTATTTGGAGTAGTTTGGGTATCCTGAGAATCTGTCACCCAAGAGAAACACCCTTAGAGGCACTTCGCCAACCGGTTGCAACCGGTTGATCAGGCCAATCGAAGGGGTTAACCGGTTGATTGACCAAAATCGACAGGTTAACCGCTTCACAAAAGGTTGCTCTGGGGGCGGGGCCTGGAACATGAAGAGGGCGAGCGCGGCTTTCTTGTCCGGTGGCTCCAGGGTCTCGTCTTCCTCCTGGGCTCCGCCGCCGTTGCTCTCTCCTCCTCCGTTGGCTCCTCCGTCGCTTCCACTTCCTCCAGTGTCTCCACCGGCACTGCCTCTGGCACCACCACCGGCACCACCATCAGCACCACTACCAGCACCACCACCAGGTCGCTTGTCCTCGTCGTCACCTTCTTTTTTCTTCTCGTCGGCTTCTTTCTTCCCCTTCTTGCGCCACTCTGCAAAGCGCCATTCCCGGTGCTTGTGGCATTCCGGGCAGGGCATCGCTCCTCTGCCCACGAACGCCCACGCCTCACAGTCGCAGTACCGGTGCCAGGAGCCCTCCTTGTCCATCTGCTTGATGGCGAGGATGGCCTCCTTGCAGTAGTCCTTGTGCTCGTCGGCGGTGGGCAGCTCCTTCTCCGCGTCCAGGGCGGCGATCGCTTCTTCATCACCTTCCCGGATCTTCCGTAGGTTGGCTTCCATCCAGTGCTCGATGTTGGAGAGGCGGATCCGGTGCTGGTGCTGCTTCCACTTCTCCCACCAGGCCAGCTCCCACTCTTCGTCCATGTTGAGCTCGGGGGCTCTCCCCTCCTTCCTGGCGCGCTCCTCCTCCGCTGCCTCTCGCTGCCAGTAGGGGAACAGCAGATGCAGTTCTTCGATGTCGTCTTCTCCTTGAGCTTCTTCCAGGCTTTTCACCATGTATCTGGAAATGCTGGTCCTGGCCGAATTTTCAACGGATCTTGACAAACTTTTTTTTCCTAAAAGGTAATGCTATTTTAGGAAGATCTGGAGGGGTGGAACTGGTCCCGGAGCATTTGAAACATTACTTTTTTGGGTAGAAAGTTTGAAAATTTGCGTATGCTGTAAAATGCTCAATTCTCAACGGATTTTGACAAACTTTTTGACCGCGGAGTGGCCCAAAGGGCCGCTCCGCGGTCTATAGAGGTTACTCAACTTTTGTCCTCATATATATATATGGAGTTGGACAAACTTTTTTTTTGCTGAAAGGTAATAACATTTTAGGAAGATCTGGAGCGGTGGAACTGATCCCGGAGCATTTGAAACATTACTTTTTTGGGTAGAGATTTTGAAAAATGGGGCATGTTGAGAAATGGCAAATTCTCAACGGATTTGGACAAACTTTTTTTGCTTAAAGGTATTAAGTTGTGGAGGAGGGGGGGGGGAGGGACAAGAAAAAAAAAAAAAAAAAAAAGAAAAAGGAAAGAAAGAAAAAGAGAAAAAAAAAAAAAAGAGAGAAATAAAAAGAAAAAAAAAAAAAAAAACAAAAAAAAAACAAAAACCTAAGGGACCCACCAAAAAACCAAAACAACCCAAAAAAAATAAACTAGAAAACTAACAAAAAAACACCCTCCAACCATCCCTATAATCCCCATCACATCACACATCTTCTTACAAACTACTACAAAAATAAAATGGACTGAAAATGCACCTACATGTTGGTCCACTGGTCGCTTAAAATATTGTTTTTCTATATGTGAAGATGTGGCACAGTGCATTCCACAACGTTTTCAAACAAGTATATGGCGCAAAGCGCAATAGGTGACTGCGGAGCGTTTCACATGTAGCAATATCCAAAAATTAGAGAAAATTTCTGCTGTGAGGTTGAACATTGCATCTCAAAAGGAAAAGTCTGTGGTTTCTCAACCATTTTCAAAAGTAAGCACAGATTTGGAATCGTTATATACGACATGTGAATCAAAAAACCAAAGTCTTCTGTTCAATTATCAGCCGTTCAGCTGCTACTAATTATTGATGCTATTGTCATGCATAAAAGTTTGTCACTCAAGAGGGCAAGTCTGTGGTTTCACAACCATTTTCAAAAGTAAGCACAGATTTGGAATCGTTATATGCAACTTGTGAACAAAAACCTCAAGTGTTCTGTTCAATTATCAGCTGTTCAGCTGCTACGAATTATTGATGATATTGTCATGCATGAAAGTTTGTCACTCAAGAGGGCAAGTCTGTGGCTTCTCAACCATTTTCAAAAGTAAGCACAGATTTGCAATCGTTATATACGACTTGTGAACAAAAAAACTCAAGTCTTCTGTGCAATTATCATCCGTTCAGCTGCTAATAATTATTGATGCTATTGTCATGTGTGAAAGTTCGTCACTCAAGAAGGAAAGTCTGTGGTTTCTCAACCATTTTCAAAAGTAAGCACAGATTTGGAATCGTTATATACGACTTGTGAACAAAAAAACTCAAGTTGTCTGTGCAATTCTCAAGATTACAGGTGCTACAGCGCAAAAATTCTATATTGCAATTTTCAAAAAACCGGGTCTTCTTAAAATTGCATTACCTTTCAGGAAAAAAAAGTTTGTCAAGATCCGTTGAGAATTCGCCCGTTCCCAGCATTTCCAGACACACATATATATATATGAGGACAAAAGTTTAGTAATGACCTCTGACCGCAGAGACGGCCCTTCGGGCCGCTCCGCATAAACCTACCCACATGAGCTCACTTACGCACAATGACAGTTATAGATTGGTGTTAATGAACATCATCATCTCATGGGTAAAATATGACATATACAACCACAAACAGGAGAATAAGGTCATAACCAATCCTGTGCAAAGCCACTGCAAAGCAAGTTTTCTGTAGACACAAATACAAATCAAACAAAAAATGACACCCCAAAACATTCAAAAGCTTCAACAAGTATATGGCGCAGAGCGCAATAGGTGACCGCGGAGCTCTTAATTTATCAGCCTTTCTACCCAAAAAAGTAATGTTTCAAATGCACCATGTACCATACGTCTCTTGAAGGGACACATTTTAGAAAATAATAAATAAATAATAAATAAAATAATGATAAAGCACCGGCTGCAGGCACAATCAATGTTTCATTTTTACATTGCTACCCAGGCAACCCACTAACTTGGCAACTGTAGGAAACCCCGGGTAGCAAGTTCGATCTTCTTACATGCGACAATTAATAACATTTTCGAATTCCCTAATAGAGTTTGTTCTTGAGTAAGAGGGGTTGGTACTTCCACTTTGTTTCAGCACCCCCAGTAGACAAGCAGAAAAAGAAAGCCAAGTTTGGACGCAGTTGGGGTGGCCCAAGTGGATTGCTATTGGAGTAGTAGCGCCCAGCTCCTCTTATCAAGTAAGACAAGTTATTGAAACATTGTGTTTGATTCCGTCAGTTGCACAAAAAACAAGTGCATTCAAATTCAAAATGCAAGAAAACTATAAAATCAAGAGCATTGGCACTATATGTACCTAAGTGTCCTGGTAAGTTTGTTGGGGTGTGAAGCTTCGGGCGGTCACCTATTGCGCCTCTGCGGCCATATACTTGTTATTAGCACATATTTCCATCATATGTTTTATATACATGAAGAATTTTGTTCCTTTAATGTCAGAAGAGAGATGTCGAGAGTTTCGCATGAACTGGCCAAGGAATTCAGTTTTGCCTCCATAGTTCTCTTTTGTAGATAACTTCGGTTCTGCTTTCCTTCTTAAATTTTACATAATTGTTTACACATGGTTTTTAGATATTGTGCTCTAAATTTAGGTGGATTGGCTGCATCGATTTTATGCTCTTCTAATTAATAAACAATGTTTGTCTTTTTGTGTGACTTTTTACTACACACCCGTTTTCTTGATGCCTCATATATTTCTTGCAGCAAGAAATTGTTATAAAACAGGTAGGCGAACATGTCACCATACATAGAACAAGTATATGGCGCAAAGCGCAATAGGTGACCGCGGAGCGTTTACACCTTCACATGTAGCAAAATCCAAAAATTAAGGGAGGGGCATTCGCCTAAAATGCCCATAGGTAGCTCCGCCCCTGCCTGGTATGCAGAATATACCAGTTATGCTTCAATTTTGTTTGTAAGCTGCATTATACTTTACATTATTCTTGTTCTTTCAAACTTTTTGCTCTATGAAATTTCCATATTTCTGCTGCATTAGAAGTCAACTTCAATTGATGAAACAAACAATAGAGTTGCACCCACCACCTGAAAAAGCATCAAAAGCTACCAATGAAGCATATGTAAATCTTGTAACACAGGTTAAACGTTTGCGAAGAAAGGTCGCCACAGCTGGAATGGAAGCTTGAAATCTGGGTGGGAAGAGTTTGAATAATTAACCATTGAAACTAGTGCAATAGCAGAAGATTCGAATTCATCGGACAACTCCAGCAGTGAAAAAACGAAGAATTCTGATTTTTCAGACCATTTGTCGACAACAAAGCGTACTAAAATGTTGCAGTAAAATGGAATAATGAATTTAGTATAAAGTTTAGTTAGTTATATATGTAATCTTTAGATCTTTTCATATGTGTACAAGTAATTTTATTTTTATTTTATTTTTTTGTACTAAATCTTATTAAATATTTTATGTTAACAAACCATAAAAACAAAAAAAGTATAGTGGCGCAAAGCACAATGGTGGCCGCGAGGCAGTGCTACTGTGCGAGTATTGGTCGCATGGTCATACTACTGTACAGGATAGTTGTCTAGGGTGTCTAGTTGCTAACCCTGGCCTTTGGTTGGAGTCCGGGTCGAATTTTTGGTACTCCCCTCCCTAGCTACCCTTCATTTGACCTAGTATTTTTCACCTTAAGGGTTTAAGAACTAACCACATTTGTGGATACAAATTGCATGACCTACCACTTTGTGGCTAACTTAAGAACTAACCACAATTGAGGGTCCAATTTGCACGACCTACCACATTGTGGCTAATTGAAGAGCCAACCCCAATTGTGGATCCAATTTGCACAACCTACCACATTGTGGCTGACTGAAGAACCAACCACAATTGTGGATCCAATTTGTATGGCCTTCCACATTGTGGCTAATTTAAGAACTAACTACAAATGTGGATCCAATATGCACGACCTACCACAGTGTGGCTAACTGAAGAACTAACCACTATTTTGGATCCAATTTGCACGACCTACCACATTGTGGCTAACTGAAGAACTAACCACAATTGTGGGTCCAATTTGCAAGACCAACCAAAATGTGCATACCTGCAGAACTAAACATACTAGTGGATCCAATTTGCACGACCTACCACATTGTGGCTAATATAAGAACTAACCACAATTGTGGATCCAATTTGCACGACCTACCACATTGTGGCTAACTGAAGAACTAACCACAATTGTGGATCCAATCTGCACGACCTACCACATTGTGGCTAACTTAAGATCTAACCACAATTGTGGATCCAATTTGTAAGACCTACCACATTGTGGCTAACTGAAGAACTAACCACAATTGTGGATCCAATCTGCACGACCTACCACATGGGCACTACACTATCCACATTGTGCCGACCAAGACACCACATTCCCCAACTGTGGCAAACTTAAGATCTAACCACAATTGTGGATCCAATTTGCACGACCTACCACATTGTGGCTAACTGAAGAACTAACCACAATTGTGGATCCAATCTGCGCGACCTACCACATTGTGGCTAACTTAAGATCTAACCACAATTGTGGATCCAATCTGCACGACCTACCACATTGTGGCTAACTTAAGAACTAACCACAATTCTGGATAGAATTCGCACGACCTACCATATTGTGGCTAACTGAAGAACTAACAAATTGTGGATCATTTTCACATGGATCACATTGTGGCTAACTAACAACTATCCACAATTGGGATCCAATTTGCACGACCCCACATGGGGAACTAGACCCACAATTGTGGATCCAATTTGCAAGACCTACCACATTGTGGCTAACTTAAGAACTAACCACAATTGTGGATCCAATTTGTATGACCTACCACATTGTGGCTAACTTAAGAACTATCCACATTTGTGGATCCAATATGCTGCCTCCATATTGTGGCTAACGTAAGAAATAACCACAATTGTGGACCCAATTTGATACTACATATATTAAGAACAACCACAATTGCACAACCTACCACAGTGTGGCTAACTTAACAACTATCCACAATTGTGGATCCAATTTGCAAGACCTACCACATTGTGGCTAACTGAAGAACTTTCCACAATTTGTTCGATCCAATTTGCACACCTACCACATTGTGGCTAACTGAAGAACTAACCACAATTGTTGATCCAATTTGTACGACCTACCACATTGTGGCTAACTTAAGAACTATCCACAATTGTGGATCCAATTTGCACGACCTACCACATTGTGGCTAACTGAAGAACTAACCACAATTGTAGATCCAATTTGCACAACCTACCACAGTGTGGCTAACTTAAGAACTATCCACAATTGTGGATCCAATTTGCAAGACCTACCACATTGTGGCTAACTTAATAACTATCCACAATTGTGGATCCAATTTGCACGACCTACCACATTGTGGCTAACTTAAGAACTATCCACAATTGTGGATCCAATTTGCACGACCTACCACATTGTGGCTAACTTAAGAACTAACCACAATTGTGGATCCAATTTGCACGACTTGCCACATTGTGGCTAACTTAATAAATAACCACAATTGTGGACCCAATTTGCACGACCTACCATATTGTGGCTAACTTAAGAAATAACCACAATTGTTGATCCAATTTGTACGACCTACCACATTGTGGCTAACTTAAGAACTAACCACAATTGTGGATCCAATTTGCACGACTTGCCACATTGTGACTAACTTAATAAATAACCACAATTGTGGACCCAAATTGCAGGACCTACCATATTGTGACTAACTTAAGAAATACCACAATTGTTGATCCAATTTGTACGACCTACCACATTGTAGCTAACTTAAGAACTAACCACA